>WEIS01027353.1:0-35467 GCA_013389965.1 Todus mexicanus
AGGTCAATGGGGTCCATGGTCAGGCCTAGCTAAGCTCAGAGAGGGACTGAAGACCCAGAGCTGAGCTTACGTGGAGACCCTGATCAGGGTGTGGGTCCCAGGTGACATCTCAGGGTCATTAAGATCTGTTAAATGTACTCAAGGCCCTGACAAAGTCCTCCTTCCCTTAGAAAAGAATATTCCATCCTCTTCATCTTCATTTTGATGTGTTTGCCACTGGGGGGAGTGCATTGCCACGGCTACTGTGTGCCTTTGGTAAGAACATAAACTAGACAGCACCTGGAGCAGGCGGGATTTGCTCCCAGTTGCAGGTGGGGATGATGCTAAAACCACTGAGCAATGATCCAAAGGACAAGTTCAGCTTGGAGATGAGTTCAGTGCAGAGTGAGCCCAAGCTACAGGGCAGAGGGAAGGTCCTGTTGCCAGTAAATAGAAGGAGGTCTTACCATCTTCTCCTGGCAGTCCCGCTGTGCAAGTCTTTGTTAAGACTTATAGAGAAGTTCGGGGGGGGGGCTCGATGATGGGCTTGTCAGGTGCCAGCTCACAACTTAGCACCAAGTTGATTTCCATCAGCATTAATATCACAATGAAGCATTGTAAACGGGTTCTGGAATGGATACAGAGAGAGTAGATGATGGAAATACCACATGATATGCTGAGACACGAGGCAAAGACAGAGCCAAGCAAGAAGGGATTGAGCCCACTTCTCTTACTGGTACAAACGCGCATCATCGAAGGTCTTTGACTTGTTTCTACGTTGCCATTTTGTGTTTCTTCCTCATCTTTTTCACACCTGAATCTCTCCCCTTCCTATTCACAGACACATCTCCATGGCCGTTCGCTTTCACAAAGTGTCCAGGGATGTAAGAAATTTGGACTTCATTACCTATTCCACCACAGCCTTCTTACAAAATTAGGTGACTCTTTGCACACTCTAATCATTTAGAGGCAGATGTTGAAAATTCTCTCCCTATAATGCATGTAGCATTTTCCCAGCTCCTGAAAGGATGTTGAGGGTTAATGTGTGGATAAAAACATGTGATGATGAGATATTGCCTTTGTGCAGTCACAGAAGCTTCTAATCACTGCTAATTTTTCTCTTTATCTGTAGAGATCTTGCCATTAAATCCCTCACAGTAACAAATCAAAGTCTGCAGTCCGGGCACAAAAATGAGTAAGAGTTTTCTGGACACCCCATCATTGGAAGGGTTCCAAGCCGGGCTGGATGGGGCTTTGAGCAACCTGATCTAGTGAAAAATGCCCTTGCCCATAGCAGGGAGGTTGTACCAGATGATTCCCTTCCAACACAAACCATTCGACGATTAGAGACAAATCCTTGATTGCCTTGCCATAGATTTTGCGTTAAAATCCCTGCAACCTTGCCCTGTCCCCAGGGTAGCTCTGCCAGTGGGAAACATGTTAGGAGCCTTTTTTTTTTTTTCTCCATAGAGTCAAGAGTAATTCTGTTGCTGTCAGCAGATTCAGACGCCACAGCAAGAAGAACGCAAGACACACCCTGGTAAATGCAACTAAACAGTGACAACACACTCATGGAAGACAATAGAATAGTTTGTATAGACAAGGCAGTGATGCCTCAACCTTGCTTTTAATATCTGAGGTCATATTTAAAAATGTGATAACTGAGAGTTATTCCAGGAACCTTCTGCTCTACTGGAATTGCAATATTGAGGAAGCAGCAGCAAAGGAAATTATATTCCACCAATTTTTCCGAAGTCACACTTTCTTTAAGAAAAAAACAGAAGGTAAGGTTTTATTCCCATGACCCAGCTCCAGCCACACAGACACTGGGCAACCACTTCATGCCAGGGTACAGTGCACTCCAGTCTGTGCTGGGCATGTCCCATTAGCAGGGCCGGAATCAGGACTGGAGTTGGAGGGAATCAGGTCAGAATGGGGAGATGCAGAGGGAAAAGAAGGAAACAGGAGGTCCCTGAGGTGGACACAGAAAGGTTATGATAATACAGACTTTTGGAGCATGATCAAGAGAAAGAACCACTCAAGGAGAATGCTGGTGAGAAAGGAGGAACCACCCTGGCATGTAGAACCAAACCTGGGTTTCTCTTTCCTCCTGCAACAAGTAGGTGAGTGGAGTAGAGCGACTTGAGTTGAATGAAGACGGCAACATAGAAGGTGCAGATGATGCTGACCGAGGTCTGGACAGGGGACAGGGCTCTTGTGCAGCTCCCTGGAAGAGCCAGCTACTTGGATTTGTTGTCAATATCTCTGTTAACTCTTGACACACTTTCAATAAATTTGCATTAAATTATCTGGGATGTCTTCTCCTCTGCTGCACGTAAGACTCTGGGTGGACTTGTGGTAAGAAATAGCAGTCGACTGACACAGCAACAGCCCAGCTGCCTAAACCCAACCATTTGACTTGATATCCCACCAGCATTTGTATCAAATCAACTGACAGTGGGAAGAAAGACTGGCAAAATACCAGGAGCAACAATCTGGAGAGAGTGGCCCGGAGGTAAATCCCTTCACATGTTGTAATTAGCAAGAGATGAAGACGAAGATGGCAAGATAACTTACACAGCTCCCATTTGCAACTACAACGAAACTATCTAGGGATATTCAGATTTCAAACTGGTAAGTGTAGCAAGGGTGCAAACTGACAATCCACACAGGGAAAAAAAAACAAAGGAGGGGGTCGTTAAAAATTAAACACAGTGCCTTTAGTCACCCGATATTTTTAAATGTACGTAAAATAGAATCACCAAATACCAGGTTGGAAGGGACCTCAAGGATCATCTAGACCAACCTCTAAAGTAGTTAAAATGAGGAACTCGTGCCCATGATACAGAGATTTAAAAGGATTAAAGAACCACAAACTCCAACCACTCCAACCAAGCCTTGCTGCACAATAAATAGAATACATGGCTTAGGTTTACAACTTACAGATATTGCCATGAAATGCAAACTTTGTGCAGCACCTGAGGCTCAACCCTGGACTTGCATGTTTTCAGTCCACCTACCCATCGCTCTTCTTTCATCCTTGACGCAACGCACATTGGAGACCACTTAGTGGAGGCTTTCCACGGACTTCAAAGGATAAAAGAGCAGGGGCATAAATCCCGCTTCAGCTGGAAGCTTTTAGCGCTTCATTCTCTTTTCTAAATCGACAGTAAGTGGAGGGCGCAATTAATTCACCAGAATGAACACGAATTCTGCAAGTCCAAACCTGCCAGCGGGCGAACAGTGGGTTCAAGCCATGCTCTTGCAAAACCACCACAGCAACCTTGTGTTAAGACAGCTGTAAATGAAGCACATTTTGTAAGACTGCGACTGTTGATGCTGCTCTTCTCCTGTCAAATTGGACACAGACCAGCAAACACGCTCCTGTATGTGAGAAAACCCAACCATCAGCAGTCATCATGGAGAGACTAGGCTTGGCAAACAAATCTAAGATTAATTCCCACTGGAGGCTGATGCTGGAGGTTCGAGAGGTTCATATCAGGTTTCTTGGGTGTTACATGCATCTTCCCCACTTTATCTCTGTGTCCAGGTGACCACTTGAAGTCAAAAGTTCCTTAAGGAGCCCATTACTGGCTCTTTGTGGATGCTGCAAGGCAAAGTTGGCATGTTCAGCATCGAATACGTTGAGGAGCAGGTAATGAGCACGTTGGCTTCATTCAGACTCTAACTTGTACGTACAGAGCCGAACTTGTAGCTGACTCTATGAGCACTACGAGAAGTCATCACGTACCACAACAGCTGTTCCCAACTAGCTCTTACAATAACCTTGTGAACGTTACCACTTCGTATTGCACAAGCTTCTGTAGGTTCTCCACTAATCTCTCTGGTTCTCACTCTGAATTTGTCCCGGTCTTCTGCACTACTCACCCTCTAGTATTCAAGGCACATGGTTGTTTTATTTTAGGTGGCAGCAACGAGTGCAGAAGGAGATGCACCATCCTGATCTGAAATTGCTTCTTGCTGACACCAGAGACTCATCCTGGTGCTTCTCAGGCTGCAGTGTGTGCACAGGGCATGTCCCTTGGTAGCAATCTTCTCAAAAAGGATACCACAACCCAATGTTTGAACAATTAACTCAGTCCTGGCAAACCTTTTTCTAGTCCCTTGTGGACTTTGAACAAGGATGGGCTCAGAAGCACAACTGAAGGGCTCAGGTAGCCCAAGGTAGCAGCTTAGAGACCCTACGGCTCTTAGGAATGCAGCTACCGAGGATGGAAATTGCTCTTGCAATTAACAGTAACCATCGATTCTATGGTGCAGAAAGCATCTAAAACGGGGCTCAAATTCCTCTTCAGGAAGTATTCTAAGAACCAAACAAGAAATGCCATCAGTGCAAGGCCAGTTCTGCCAGCCTTGAATTCCTTGTTGCGCTGTGCTACGCCTTCCAAGGGGAGGGGAACGTATCCCCATCCAGTCGGCGCGTGGGCGAGAGGGGGGCATTATGACTTCCCATCGCTTTTGCTAGGGAGAGAATCCAACCGATGTAATTACGCGGCCGTAACAACTGTGTAACAACCTGATCACAAAAAAATGGAGGATCGCCTCTTCCAGCTTCATTGTAGAAAGAAAACAAACGCCAACGTTCTCTGAAAAGCGCAGGCCTGCCAGCGTGTCGAGCGTGTTCTGAGCAGGCCTGTGGGATCGGGCCCCTCGGGGGACACGGCAGATGGGAACGCTGATCGTGCCCCACCCTCAGGTGGGTGATAAGACGAAAATTGCTCCAACTGAGGCAGTTCTGTACACGCACAGGAGCAGAGCTCAGCATGGGAAGAGCTTTGGAATCCCAGCAGAGCACAACTACTGAGCCAGCTGGAGGCAGCACCTGAAGAAAAGGCCTTGACCTTAAGCACGGAGGGGCCAGACCCTTCTTGGAGCCAAACAGGCAAGTACCAGCTACAAAACTGGTAAGAGAGAATTTCAGGGAAGGAGCTGGCTCTTGGGGATGCTGAAAGAGAGGACAAGTTTGCAAGGCCTGAAGAGGTCCGCATGAGGTGACAGAATTAGATGTGATTTAATTCCTTTTCTGGATATAGGATCAGGGCCACAAATGTAGTTTTCTAAGCGATAGAATGTCTTTGTGGGCACCTAGAGCCCAGCCAGGGTTAAACCACCACATAACCAACATAGATGACCACAGGTCCTTGCAATCACCAGGAAGTAAACACTTAGATAAAAATTAATATGGATAAAACTAAACAAAAGTGGGAACATACGAAATACCCTTGCAATGTGGACCTACTCCTCCGTGCCTAGGCTTCCCAGTCTTATTCAGAGACGGTCTACATTAGAGAGCTAACCAGACAGCACAGTCACCACTCAATTAAAACATATACATGTGTTGATAATTATTTATTATAAATAGTATGTGCTATATAGACTCTTTGGACCATGTTCGAACCAGTTACTACAGGTGTAAAATTAACATCTAGTTACCTGCCTCCCTCTGCAATCCATGAACAGTAGGAGTTACAACACGTAAGTAATTAGCACATGTGATCAGCAGTGACAGGGACATACCCCAGGCCATCTTGTTCTTTGAATACTTATTTTATGGGTTCTAGAAGATTCCCCCCCAACCTAACGTGTCCTGACTTCCTGCAGTTTGCTTTGTCCTCCTAGCCCATTTTCACCAGTCCACTGAGACTTTTTACCAGGGTTTGTAGTGACAGGACAGGGGGTGATGGTTTAAAACTGGAAGCAGGGAGATTTAGATTAGATACAAAGAAGAAAACCTTTACTAAGAGGGTTGCTGAGACACTGGAGCAAGATGCCCAGAAAAGAAGTGTGGATACTCCATCATTGAAACTGTTCAACGTCAGGTTGGGTGGGGCTTTGAGCAGCCTAATCTAGTGAAAGATGTCCCTGCCTATGGCAGGAGAGTAGAATTGGGTGATCTTTAAAGGCCCCTTTCAACTCAAACTATTTTACGATTCTATGACTCTATTGAAGAACTTCCTTTCAAACCTTTTCCAGAAACAATGAGCTGGTGCCTCCAATGAAGCAAACTGATTAAGGTGGTTCAAGAGCTACTTCTCCCACCTGGAAGACCCAGTTCATCATGGCTCTACATGTTGAGCTTGAGAGCAGGAAAAATAGAAGCTCATGGCTTGGAACAAGAAAAAAAAATGTATCTTTAACCCACTTTCCCACCCATTCTTACTGCAATTAGCTTTGACCAGCTCCCAAGGTTCTATATCAGGCTTGAGGAGGCTCTTAAGCAACCTGATCCAGTTAAAGATGTCCCTGCTCACTTCAGGGGGGGTTTGGACCTGTAGAGGTCCCTTCCAACCCAAACTGTTCCATGATTCTATACCAGAAAACACACACACGCTGTTGGTCTGTGCTGACTCTTGCAGCAGGTCTCCGGTGAAGAGGTTCCCTTTGAGAGGTGCCAGTTTCTAGCCATGCAGATAAGCCTCAAGCCAGTGCTCCCCAGAATTCTTTAGTGAACTGTAAGAACAGAAAGCAAGAAGTGGCTTATGGAGAGACAATATTCCACTTGCTGGGAAGCAAACCGTAGTTTAGATGTAAAAAGAAGTAAATGGGAATAAAATGGATTAAAAACTGCATGGGCATCTCATAGCAAAGTCTGACTATAGGGGATGAATTGAGAGGATTTAAGGAGAAGACAATAATCTTTGAAAACTTGAAAATGTTAGAAAAATCAAAAGAAAAACCTAAATGAACTCTGGGTTTGATCTCTCCATGGGTATTGATTTGAAACGTTTGCCCATGTCGCTCCCTTGTGTGCTACTACGGTGCAAAACCATCTTGCCAATGGATACTTACTGCAGAATATCTACAAAGGCTGTCGGCAAAGTCTTGCTTTTATACTCAATGCCGTGCTTGTCACAAAGGGCTTTCACCAGAGGAGCTGCTTTCCAGTAGTTGTGTCGAGGCATTGTGGGGAAGAGGCTGCAGAATGGAATGAGAGAGAGCTGTTGTCAGAGTGGCATCACCCTCGGGTCCCTCTCTTCAAAATATGTCCCTGTCCTTCCCCAGAAGCAGAGCAGAGTGTCTCCTGAGAAGGTCCCACATGAGATTACACTGCCTTTCTCACTTCTAAATGCCCGGTATTATTCCCGCTTTTCTCCCCATAATCATACTCACTGGTGCTCAATTTGGAAGTTCAAGTGCCCAGTGAACCAGTCATTGAACCAAGATTGTTTCACGTTGCACGTCGCATGGAGCTGGGAGGAAAAAAGGCCCAAGAAATGCATGATTTAGCTTTTATTTTTCTTCCAGGCTGATCATTGAACCCCAGCAATCATTCCCCACCCTTGCCTAGGATAAAAGGGACATTAGAGTCAGGGATTAGAGCCATTGTTGCCCTGAATAATCAAACAGACTCTAAACTGAAATGGGTTGTTGGGTTGTAGGTTATTTTAGCTAGTTCTTCGCTCAGAAAGAAGAGCTGCTTCTTTGGTATGCCCACAACCCAGCTGTGGTTCTTTTAAGAGGTTCCCCTCACATCTTGCACTTGGATGGAAAGAAAAGACACCCCATAAAGAAACAAAACCCACTCTTCTGGCTTCCTCCAACTAGTACAAGTGGAGTCAGATGGAATAAGTATGAGGGCAAACATTTGTTTACGTGGCCTTCATCTCACTTAATTTAGACACCTTTAGTTTGAAATCTGCATCTGAGTTCATCGCTTTGGAGTCAGTGCAGAATAATGGAGACGTTTTTGGTGCCGTTCACCTGGCCTGATTTAGATGTCTATTTTAGAGGAAGATGGATCATGCTCTAGAAACGGCTCTTTCTCTTCAATGAATGTAGCTGGTGTTCAGAGGTAGGCATCCAGATTTGGTCAGATGATTACCAGGCTGGGTCTTTTTCCCTTAATAGAAGGAAAAACGCTTAGAACCCACTATGTGGGATTGATTGTACTGCTGGAGCCAGGATAGATGTGAATAAAGTTGTACTTTACATATTCATTTTTATCAGACCTAAATTTTGTCAGATTTATCTTATCTGCAGTAAATGTGTAACCTGTAGGGTAAGAAAAATGTCTTTGTCCTATAATTCAGAACTGCAGACTCACTCTTCCAGAAGAAAGGAGATTCTCACCTGAGTAGACACCCAGTCTTTGTTCTGATCATAATCGATCTCCATCGGAATGTGATTCATCTGCGACACCCAAATAAACCACGTACTCTCTAGGTACCTGGGCAGAGAAACACAGAAACACTTAGCTTATCTCGAATCCCATCCAAATTTACCATTAAAACACTTTCCTGAGTCTCATCTTTAATAAAAGAGCACTTTTATGGAATTCGGGATTTTCGGTTCCATCCCTTTGCCTTCTTACTTTCATATCTTCATCCGAGAACCACTCAATCTGTAGTTGCAGATGCCCCTGAGCAGCCACCCCCACCCCCTCCCTGAATTTACACTGTGTTTTCTTGGCTGGCTATTTATTTCTGAGAAAACTGGAGTGAGTACAATTAGTCTTCATTTATTTCCATCAAAGCTCGATATTGTTTATAAATATTAGCCACGGGGACTCTGGGTAAGTTGTGTGTTACCTCGACAGCCAGTAGTACACCATGAAATTATTAAATCCCATTAAAGGAATATACATGAGACAGATTCGGATGTTGAAGGACACAATTAACGTCAGCTCCTGTGAAAAACAAACAAACCAACAATCAAAAGACTAATTATAGAGTGGTTTGTGTTGGAAAGGACCTGAAAGATCACCTCGGTCCAATCCCTCTGCCACAGGCAGGGACACCTCCCACTAGACCAGGTTGCTCAAAGCCCTGTCCAACCTGGTCTTGAACACTTCCAGGGATGGAGCATCCACAGCTTCCCTGGGCAACCTGGGCCAGTGTCTCACCACCCTCAGAGTGAAGAAGGTCTTCCTAATTTCTAATCTAAATCTCCCCTCTTCCAGTTTGATGCCACTACCCCTTAACCTATCACTACAAGCCCTTGTAAAATGTCCCTCCCCAGCTTTCTTGTAGCCCCCTTTTAGATACTGGAAGGCAGCAACAAGGTCTCCCTGGAGTCTTCTCTTCTCCAGACTGAAAAACCCAAGCTCTCTCCACCTGTCCTGGTAGGAGTGGTGTTCCAGCCCTCTGATCATCTTCGTGGTCCTTCTCTGGACCAGGTCCATATCCTTCTCAGCCTTTGTGGATGAACTCCCTCCACTCTCTCCTCTCCCCTTACTTGAAGTGCAGCATAAAAAAACATTACTTCTGTGATGTCTTACCACGAGTAAGCTCCACACCACCATTCTGCCTCAAATTGAGTGTAGCCCTGAAGTATTCCCAGGGCACTGACTTTACCTGAAGACCAGTAATCTCATTGTCCAGGGTCAATAGTTTTCTGTTAACTTTTATTCAGCTGCTGCTAAAAGGCTAAAAAGCCTCTCCTAAAAAATATCTCCCTGGACCCAATGACTGCATTCCTGCTTCAACAAACCTAGAATCAGCCTCTTCTGCCTTAAATCCCACAATCACCCAAGGTGAAGGTCAACAGAACCACGGCGTGGTGGCATTTTTCAAAGTTTTCCAGACAAAGCGCGAAGTTCTTACCAGCCACTTCTTCCTGGTGATTGCAAAGTAGAGTACAGACAGCTGGAAGAAGGGTACGAGTGCGAGTGGGGCCAAAACTGAAGGGAAGAATTGAAACACAGAGACATTTATAATTTTGCTGCATCATACATCTTATAAGAATATTCTTCTCTTAAGATGATTCTTCTCTACAGTGGAAGAAAAATCGCCATCTTCTATTTACACCAACCTTCACGTGGCCACATCATCTCTTCCTCTTTTCATCTCGCTACTCCTCTGTTTCTTTCCCATCCCTTTCTTCCTCACCCCTATCCAGTATCTAACATCCCATAATCCCAACAGAGACATAAGGGGCAATTCCCCACATGAACCTTCACAAGATGAAGGTGGTGAACACTTTAACGTGAAGCTTCCTGCAGCTCTGACTTCAATGGGAGCACCTCTAAACCCATTATTTTGGAGAGGAGCTGCAGTCAGGATTTTCCTATAGCGCTGAAGTTTCTACAGGACTGTAAGAAGTGGGGATACTCACAGATGAAATATTTGTGCTGATAATTGTAAGGCATGAACTTCTTCTTCTTTTTTCCAAGCTGCAAAATGAAAAGACATTGCCACGGGCTACTTGGAGACCCAAGATCCTTCATAGTACTTCTTATTCCTGATGAACACGGTGAGAACAACCTCTTAATCTCTCACATTTAAATTTTCTTCTTGAAAAGCAGACACTGAAGTTCCGAAGCAATGGGTAGAAGATTTCATTTGAGCCTCTCTATCCCCGTATCATCGTTACGCTCACATCAGAACAGAACCATTATTTAGGAGAGCTCCAAAACTCATGCCAGGGTACAACAATGCTCAAAAATCACAAGACGGCTCACAAATCATTCGAATTTTGCAGCAGAAGTTTCTAGTGATGGCAGTGAAAGTTCAGTCTAACCAATTCCACATGTTCACCATAGAGTGCTGAGACTGTCGGTGGTGGGTGAGATCTTTAAGAAGACCGCTGACAAAATTCTTCAGCTAAGAGTTTTTTATGAATAAGCATTTTGTGCAAACTCTCTTTACAGGAGCCTTTCTGAGACAGCAGAGCGGGAATTTCTGACATGCCTTGGAGAGTCATGATTTCTTTGCTTATTAGCAGCTAAAGGAGAGTGAGATGTTACTTTAAGAGGCTGGTTATCTTCAAAAGAGCCCATTTCATCGCTCATGAGTACACAGAACTGCCAGGGAAAGACGAGACAACAGAGACCTTGCCTCTGTGATGATACCAGAAATCACAGGGATGCAGGGAAGGTCTGTTCATGGGTTTTGTTTTTATGAAAGCCAGAAAATCTGTGATTAAGAAATGACTTGCTACCATGGTGTTTTGTGCATAGCAGCTCTACTGGTCCTGAAGGATTTAGGTGCCAAACAGCTCCCACAGCCAAAAGGACCCAGAGAGAACATCTGACTCACTATCTACAAGATCATTAATTACATCTGGCATTAATGCAAGTGGACTGACTCATTCTTTGGACGGTCTTCAGGTGCTTACCTTGCTCTTTCAGTGACACAGAGAACTTAAGCCCCGATTTTAAGACTTTGCTACTCAAGAACTGGTGCCCAAGCATCATAATAACCAGTCAGTACATGAGACTCACAGACCTTGAAACACTTTGGGAATTACCAGGAGTTTTATGAGGAATCTGGGTTATGATTATAGATCCCTGTATAGCTTTCTGGCTTTACAAGCTCTTATCTCAATGGCTCTTTGCTTCTCCAGACATCCTCATGCTCACCTCCACAGAGAGAGTCTTCCCCAAGCTGAACAGGAGAGGGTGCATGTTGAGGTCAGGGTCTTTACGGAAGCAGTTGGGTTTGGCATGGTGCTGGTTGTGCAGGTGATTCCACCAGCTGGCTGGTAACCCCTGGAGGAAAAGTTGAAGACCAGGGGTTCAAACTCAAACAATATCAAGAATTGCATCACTATTCTTCCACCTATTACCGACAGCTGCGCTACCCTCCCCTCACAGCTGATATTGTCTGATTGTCGGGACACTCCCATTCATTGCTTAGTCCAGATTCGCCCCAGAGAACGTTCCCACCGTGAGGCAATCACCTTCAGAACGTTTATCACAATGATCTGCAGAAGTCGATTCCATTTAGGTTTCCTGAAGACAGAGCAGTGCCCCAGATCGTGTTGGAACCAGCCCATCTGGATCTGGAAGACAAAAGGATTACTGAGAAAAGAGAATCACAGCAGCGTTGTATTCATTTGCCTTGGGAGTCTCCGTAACTTCACAATGTGAGTGCATTCTCCTTCTGATTTTGGAGAAGAAATGCTACTTGCTGCCCTACGTGCTCAACACTGAGAACTTCCTTCCAGGCTACTCTCCACTAAAGCTGCTCAGTGCCAGATACTGATTTTATTGCGGCAGCTAAAGGGAAATATCCTGTTCCCCTCCTTCCCTGCACCACCCCTGGCATGTGTCATGTCCTTCTATGGTTCACTTCACCAACCCAGCAGAAAAACATTGAGGACTAATGAACGTAGTCGGCTCATAAAGGACCCAACAAACACCAGAGCCATCAGTGAGTGAACAGAAGGAATATGGAGCCAAAAGTGAAGCTGAGAATGAAATGTTTTCTCTTTTGCTGGGACGATCAGACCAACTCATCCCATCTTTTGAAACTGCCAGCTCCCCAACACCCCACCAACCCCAGGGAGGAGCTTGTCAGCAGAACAAGATTTGCTGGAGGCAACAAAAATTGTGACATAGAATGCGCTTGCTGTCTTTAGCTAGAGAACAGGATCTAGGAAGACGCAGTGAAGCGATGACTTGGGGTACAACCATGTCATTAACTCTCTCCATCTGGAAGAACCAAACGCGGCCAGCGTTGAAAAGCTGTCAGCAGTTTACCTGAGCAGTGGTGAAGAACACCATGCCAACCAGGAAAGGCACTAAGGATATCCCAAAGTACCAGACCACGAGCCAGGATGCGGCGTCTAGTACCAGAAAGTGAAGGAATGTCAGGAAGAAAAAGGTGTAATCTGGCTTCAAAAGTCCCATCTTCTCAATAGTGCAGCGCAGCTCGCGAAAATCCTCCAGGAGGGATTTCTGTGGGTAAAAGCGAATATTAATGCACAGTCTACTTTGAAAATATAACACAACAAGACCCAGAATCCCAAAGTAGCCAAGGAAGGCAGAGGAGATACTCTATCAGAGGAGTCTCTGTGCAAAACCGAGCGCGAGCTCAATGGGTTGGTTTTGACACTGGAAAACAAGTTGCTGAGAGGCTCTGTGACAGAGACATCACAGTGGGAAGAACTGAGCAGGCTCTGGGGCTCATTTCTCACACCCACATGTGGATTCAGTGACTCTAGGACAGTGCATGTTTCCACGCGTGACTTCTGCCACCTGCCTCCCCACCACTCAGCCTATGGCACAGTGTCAGGAACGCTGCTTCAAATATGATTCCTCCCAGTGCTCTTCCCTTCTCCTCCCATTCTGAACCGCCAGCCATTCCCACCACTGGATTCTAGGACACTCACTTTTTTGTTAGTCTCAAAGCTGGGTTGATCTGGTGCCAACTCCCCGATCAGCAGCGGTTTCAGGTATTTTCTCACCAGAGACTTATCACTATGAAATGCTACAAAGGCGTCCTGAGAAAAACACGAGTGAGTAAGAGAAGGTATGTAACTGAACACCAGGTGCTGAACCTCTCCAGTTTCCAGGTCTTCAATATAATACATAATCCCACTTCTTTCGTCCATTGTTGCCCCTTTAGCTGCTCCTGTAGTTCTTTGCCATCAATTAGAGCTTGGCCCAAGGAAGCTGGAGAAGTTTCAAGAACCTAGATTTCGTAAAAAGTACCTGGGCGAGGCTGGTTATAAACATGAAAGTGTTTGATGAAAACCTCTTTGCAGCAGGAAACGCTTTCATCTGCTTGTTTCAGTCCAGTCCTTCCCTAGAAGGCTCCAGCCAGCAGCCCTGCCCTAAGTAAGGATGGGACCCGAGAAGCAGGAAAACACGTCAATGAATGAGGTGTGTCATTGCTGTGGGTTTTTTTAAATCCTGTCTTTATTACACAAGGGCCATAGGAAATATATGATGAAGCTCCATAAACAGCAGGACTAACTGGGTATCTCTTATCCCTGTAAGCTTTCAGCTGATTGATGTTTTGGGGAAACAGATAATACTAGTGGCACAAATGGGTCTGTTCGAGAACCATCTGAAATACCAGTTTCAAAATCAAATATAAACTATGGAACAAAGGACGGAATTCCAGATAAAACCAAACCCTTCTTTAGCTCGTGTCCTCAGGGAAGTCTCCAGAAGAAAACTGAAGAGGCTGGCCTTATTCTTTTGTCTTCCAGAAGGAGCCGATACAACCAACTCCTCCATGTTTGAGCAGCCAGGTACTTGCTGATGTCGCCTCTGAAAACCAACGTGGGCGATCATGGCACAAAACCATTCTGCACAGGTTTGGTCAGGATTAAGTCCCTAGAGGAGAACAGAGGACTGCCCTTGTACAGCCTGACATTCCTCCAGAGCCTCTTGCTTAGAGACAGTCTATATCTGAGTGCCTCAGGCTAGAAGAAGTCAGAGCTAGCTGACTTTTTGGGCAGATGAGCTTTCTGCAGATGTCTGGTGGGCCTTTGTCACAGTGACAAATAACTCTGGCCAGACACAGAGGACTGGGGAAATCTTGCCATTATGATTCTGTGCCTGCCATCCTACAGCTTCCATACATTTTAACGCATCTCTCTTGTGCCAGGAGTTCTAAAACTGAGTCAAGCTGTCAAGATCTATAACACAGCATCAAATCAGGAGCCAGAATCCTTTTAAGCTGATCCACAATATCAGCCTGGCAGATCCTTATCACAGAAACGCAAGCCTTTCGGTTCTGCAACCTGTCCTTCCTCCTCCTTGCTCTTCAGTCCTGATTTATCATCCTATGAGAGATGAAGGACTACCATCTGCGACGCGCTTAACTTCCAATGCACGTTCTCTGTATTTACAATGTAATCCACACAGAGGCAGAAATTTCTCACCGTGTATATATCTATAATTACGAGCTCTAGAGGAGGATGATTCTCACCATCCGCATATAATTACAAGTTCTAGAGGAGGATAATTCTCACTATACATACATAATTACAAGTTCTAGAGGAGGATAACTCTCACCACACACATATAATTATGAGCTCTAGGGGAAGGTAATTCTCACCATATATGTATATATAATGTACATATATTGTGTACATATACACAATTATAAGCTCTAGAGGAGTCAAGAATACTTGAAAAAAATACCCTGGATCCCGGCTTAAGGCAAAATCCTGTACCAGATGATCTTTTGAAACACCTTCCAGCCCTGCTCTTTCATAGAAATGTGTATTTCTCAGAATATATTAGTAATAAAAGCATTATTATAATAAATACATTATTATAATAAATAATTATTTGTAATAATAACGACAAGTAAGATCAAAGGTCATTCTTTAAACTCATCAACCCCAGTCAAATTCATTGTGGTTAAACCCCACCAGGGGCCATAAATTAAAACCCCACCAGGGGCCATAAATTAAAACCCCACCAGGGGCCATAAAATAGGAAATGCTGTCCCGTTTTACAAACCTCGAAGTCAACAAGTCTTGTCGTGATAAGAATTAAGCCTGGCTCTCCCACATTACAAGCTTATGCCCTAATCCTGGCTGTGTTTCTACAGCACGTATTTCAGACTACTCAGAAATTCATTATCAACGAAGAGCCTGTGAGATCTGCTTAGAATTACAGAACTAATGGAAGACAATTAATTATTTCTGTCAACAACCGATAGATTATTTTAGAGAAATCCTCGAACCTAAAATACTTTTGCAGGAATGTCTAGAAAATCTATTTTCAAACAGTGATTATTTGTAGATTTTTTTTCTCCCCTCCTCTTCTGAAGCCATATATCCTTCTGCTTTTTCAGTCATTTTTTCCTGTATTTTATTTATCCCTCCCCTCCTTTGAA
Organism: Todus mexicanus; assembly: GCA_013389965.1. NCBI lineage: Eukaryota > Metazoa > Chordata > Aves > Coraciiformes > Todidae > Todus > Todus mexicanus. The sequence goes on from WEIS01027353.1 coordinate 15,522, forward strand.
ATAACCTTTTTGCCCAAGACATTCTTCTTCCCCACTTGCCTGTACAAAATAGTGTCGCTTTGTTGACTACCCCTTCTTTTGCTCCACTACCCCTAAAACTACTTTATGTTTGGATATTATCTCCTCCTTATCTGCCTGTCTATCTACCTATCCATCCATCTTGTCTATCTACCCACCCATGCTCTCTCTTTGATCATCATTTGCTTATCACTGCTCACATCCATGTCATGCTGAAGGACCAGTCTTTGAAATAAAAATACACACTAAGTGCTACTTCCTACCCTCTAGCCTTTCTTGCTGCTACAACAGAGACACTTCTGGGGCATCTGGAAGACAACTTGGTCATGTCTAGTGGCAAGGCAACCTGCGTGGACATTGCAACTGGTTTACAATTTGGATAGCAGGTAAATCTGAGCTTGAAGGTATCCAGAAGGGCACAGAATCACGGAATTAGGGGTTGGAAGGGCTCTCTGGAGATCATCTGGTCCAACACCTCCTGCTCCAGCAGGGTCACCCCGAGCAGGGGGCCCAGCATCGCAGTGTCCAGGCGCGCTTGGAATCTCTCCAGACAAGGAGACTCCACAACCTCTCTGGGCAGCCTGGGCCAGGCTCCAACACCCTCACACCAAACAAGTTGCTCCTCCTGGTCAGTTTGTGCCCATTGTCCCTTGCCCTCTTGCGGGGCACCACTGAAGATCTGGCCCCATCCTCTTGCCCCCCTCCACCTTGTAAATATTGATCAGCATTGCATTTGTAAGCCTAGACATGTCCACCCCATTACCTGACCAAGCACAGTGCCAGCTACCATGAGCACACTTCACTGGAGCCCCACCACATCATCCTGCCCTGAAATGGAACCGCTTTCCTCCGCTCTCCCAGATCTTACCGTAGCATCCTGCCCAGCATAGTGTTTAATAACTCGGCTTCCTCCAGGGTGTCGTTTGGAAAACTTGCTGACATCATAAACCTTCCTGTCAATCACCAGCCACTGCTCCTGACCTTGACCGTGGCCATTGTGGATTCTGATCTCTTCCCAAGTGAAAAGCTGCAGAAAGGCTGAAACAGGTTGCGTCTCCTTTTCAGTGGAGCCGGTCTGTGGAGCCATCTGTACAGGCAGACGTGGAGCGAGCACTGAGGTTCACTCCTCTAAGCTTTGCTCGCAGCACCGTGTCAGGCAGAGGGTGAACCATCGCAGCCTGCCCGTTATACAGTCCCACTCCAAGCCACTCCCTGTGCTTCTAGGGTTGGTTGGTTCCCTTTGCTCAAACACACCCTTCCATACCTTCCTCCTCTTCCACGTTCACACCAGACACTTTGACACACCCTTGAATAAAAGCCCTGTTCCTTCTTGTCCTTTCTGAGTTGCCTTCAGAAGGTCTGATTACTCATGAGAGCTATAGACGACTCCACTGAGTAGAAATATGTGTAAGTAGAAAAACTAAAGACGACTTTCTGTTATTTCAATTAAATGTGATGGCAAAACGACAGAAAGGACTATCCAGTGAGCACATCCCTAGAGCATTAGGAACGGGCTAAGGTAAGCTCTTAACTCACTTCCAAACTCCTGAGTCAATGTGGGGATGAGCCAGAGGAGAAATCTGAGCTCTTGTGCAGCAAATATTCAGCGACCTTCTTAGAAAACTGAAGCACTGTCAGCATCCTATAATCCTTTAATCAGCCGTTAATATCAGGAAATCCTGCATCTGGCGGCGCTTCGCAATGTCACACGGAGCCAAAAGGCAAAGCTGTGGAGGAGCCTGCGCAGAGAGCCAAAAGCTGCTATTAAATACATTTGCTAACGTCTCTCCTTCAACAGCAATTCCTGCCTCCAGCGCATGGAGACAACTTGTACGCGAGCAAAGTGCAAACAGTAGAACACTGGAAGGTCTGCAATCTCTCCACGAGGTATCTTCGAGTCTCATCGCTACCCAAAAACTTCAGGTTATCTTTGGTCTCTGAAATTTTTCGGGTAGATCCCATCATGCTTAATCCACGTGTCTTTCTTAACTAAAAGCATCGCTGACCAAAACACCGCTTGGCCAGGGTGAAGAAAACATTATCTCCAGTTAATTTATGTTGCACATAGACAACAATTTGCATACGGTTGTTTGCAGAGTTTCCTGTTTCTGTGTGCTCCAGTCATTCAATCACCTTATTGATCAAGGAGCTCACTCGTAAGTCAATTGACAGATACTAATTTTGGGGTTGAGAATAAGTAGTAATAATAATAACAATAAAAATGGTTACCACCAAGTTTGGCTGCAGATTAGGAGTTTCTCAAACTACCTTTATCGCCACTCTTTACGTAATTAACCTTACTTAAATATTAATCTTGTAGAGCCAAAGTCTAAATAGCTCTGATGTTCAGAGAGGATCTGCTACACAGTAAAGATGTAAGAGTTCCCAGCTGTAATAAATAGCAAAGATAAGGCAATGCCATGTTTCCTACGTTGATTTTGCAAGTGATCCAGAAAAAAACAAGCCCACGTATATGAAATATTGTCCTGCTTGAGATTTAGGACTCTCCTGACCTTGTATTTTATTTTTTAAAATCCAAATTACTAGCCTTGGGTGCTTCTGAGGAAAGCACAAGCAGCAGGTAGATATAGTATAGTCTGTCCTCACTAGGCTCCCATCCTATCCCTTTATAAAGCAATACCAGCCATGAATTTTCTTCCTCACCCTAAACCTTTTATGTTTATAAATATAGCCTGTTTATAACCACAAATATGGCCTACAACGATGCCCAGTCCCTACCTGAAACCTAACAAGTTGTAGGTCTCATGTATTTCTTGTGACATTGAGACAGACAATTCACATATCGTGATTCAACGAAAAGTGGTTGCTGGGGTGAGGTCTCAGCTCTAAAAAAACCCCCTCAGCTGAAGTTGCAGACTTTGGGAAGAATAGAAAGATAAGAAAGCCAAACTACGTTCTCGATCAAGGTACCTCAGCAGGGTGAGGTGAAATTATGGCTGCACTCCCCGTCTCCCAAAGAGATGACATGCAGGAAGCCTGGGCAAGAGTTGATCAAAGCAGAGATGAGCTGATAGGCTTCTGCGTCAGGAGAACAAAAAAACCATTTAAGTCATATAGAATAACTTTATTCAGAAGAGCTTGTCCTTAAGGGACTCTGGAATGGAGTTTTGGGGCTATGAGAGATGATGATAGAATCAATTAAGGTTGGAAAAGACCTCTAAGCTCATCAAGTCTTCTACCCAACACCTCCAGGGCCACTAGACCATGCCTTGAAGTGTGACATCTACTCATTGTTTGAACATCTCCAGGGATGGGGACTCCACCATCCCTCCGATGATGAAGCTTCTCAGCTTACAATTATTTTTCAGACTGCAAGCACAGTGGCAAACGTGAACTCCTGGATTTTCTCTTGTGTTTCTCAGTGAATTAATGTTATCCCCAAACCAGCAAGACAGAGACAGCGGAAATCTCACGTAGCAGAGACACCTACATTGCCCTCAGCTCCGCACAGAGCGGGCAGTCTGGCTGTTGGAACAGTAAATTATGCAATTCTAATTCTTCAAATCATGTGGCATCTTGCAAATTAATCAGTCAAGGCCAAAACAACCGTTTAAAAGTTCCTGACGTGTGGCAATGGTTGAACCACCCCCAGTAAAAGCGAAATGTGACTATTGGAATTCAACAGAGGGCAAGGAGAAAAGAATGGGAGGAATAATTTCCACTGTGCTGTCATGAGGCATTTTGTAACCCTTTGTCTTGTTCCAAATAAAAGTGTGTCCACACTAGTGGTGTGTTCATGTTCTAGTGTGAAATACATGGAGAGTCTTACATAAATCATGTTCAGCACTTGAAGCAGTGGTAATAAAATGTGTAATAGCTGTTGCAAACTTTTATATACATGCAGAAGATGTCAAGTTACTCTTTAGCTGACTGAAAGTATGAAAAAACCCTAACCCATTCTCATTGCCCTATATTCAGACTTGTAAATGCAGCAGCTACCTGAAAAGGAGTAGATAGAAATGTGTATTTAGATTCTGGTCTACAAGAAACTGGAGAATTCAGAGCCAGGAACATATTGGACATTAATACAGGATGTTACAGCCATTAATTAAGGCAGGATGTCTCTGCCAGTAATCATGATCTTATTAACACACTCCGCAAGAACCAGTATCATAGAATCGCATTATGGAATCAGAGAATATCAGGTTGGAACGGAGCTCAAGGATCATCTACCAAACCACTGCTGTTACTTGAACGAATTAAGTTTCGGAACTCTAAGATAATTGTCCTCTGTATTAATAGTGTGCATAATATTTCTAATTCTGATTTCTGTATCTAATTTCTGTTTCACGGTCTGAATTTATTCAGCATCCGATCCCATTGTGCAGGTCCTGCCATGCCCATTGATCTTACATTACATTAAAATTTTTCAAGCAAGTCCTTTCCCAACGACAGAAGCCCAGAACGTTAGGAGTTGCAAGGGACCTCAAAAGATCATCTAGTCCAACCCCCTTATCCAAAAAGCAGAAGCTGCCTCTGTTTCTATTATCCAGGTCACCCAGCACCTTTCAGTGTTGCATGGAGAAGCCCAGCGAGATAGTGAAAGCCACGGCCACGCTCAGCCAGAGAAACTATTGAGAAATCAGTTAAAGTGAATTTGCACCATCCTCGGTGTTCTGCAACAACTACCCACACGCCTGCCAAACCCCACGGCATGTGTGTTTGGGAGCTGGAACATGTGCACAGAGCCGTTCTACATCCTGATCTTGTGGCTAAGAGCCTCCCTCCTTGCACAGGCACTTGACATAGTTGTCTTGATTTCCAGAAAGCCAGTAAGGGGCTTCTGAGCTGGTACTTAACTCTATCGATATTTTTATCCAGTATCATAGAAATGTTCTCACTTAATCCACCAGAGATAAACCAGCAGAGTGGCCCAGAAAAGAATCTAGCACTAAAACACCAGTGAAGCATCTTGTTTGTAAGATAATCTCTTGTTCCAGAGAAGTCCTCTAAGCTCTGAAGAATTTTTGCCTGGTTCTTTTGGCCACCTTTGCTACAAAAAATGACATTTTGCACGGAGCCTGTCACACGTGCTGTGACAACACCTAACAAGCGAGGCTCCTTAGCAAGACTGGATGAAGGACACCTACTTTACGAGCTGCACAGTCTCACCCAGGAGAATTTAGATCCGAGACCGACAGCTCTGGGTTGTACATGTCTTCAGGGTTAGATGTCAACAGCACAGAGAGTTTGAGAAGCGTGACCTAGGAGGTAAACATCTACACTTACAGCTGCACTTATTTATACAGGCAGACTCGAGGCTCTCTGACCTTCCCTGGACGGTCTGAAGCTACGCTGGAATTGCACCTTGCCTTCAGCGAGGGCTCGTGGATGCTCTGACCTCTGTCAGAGAGTTGACCTGCCCTCATCTGCCCCCACCCCTGTAGACAGAGCTAATTTTCCCGAAAAAAGAAAAAAAAAGCAAGCATTGTGTTACTTGATCCTCCAACTCTACAAAACCGCTTCCCTCAGCAGCAAACTATTTTGCTTGAATGACAGCAGCTGCAGCCCCTCAAACAACCACTCACCAGGGCATTAGTTCTTACTGCTGTTTCAAAACGTTGCTTGTAGACACTTCTCACCATTTTCAGAACACTTAGTACGTCTCTGCAGCAGATTTAAATCGCACAGAAACCGCACTCATGCCAATGAACTCTTTTCCAGCGCCACGTAATCCTTCTTTCTTTCTCCACCCATGAGCAGTGTTGCATTAATACATTAGTCTTCTACACCTGACCTGTGAAGAAATCTTTTTACATTTATTGGAAAAGAACACGTTTTGGGAAGCAACAAATCGTCCTGTTTCCAAGTGGCTCAGCCACGTCCAGTATCCATCCTCTACAGACCTACAACCATCTTCATTCCTCCTTCTTCTCTAGAGATAGAGAACTTGCTATAAACAACCACCTCCTCAGGAACTCAGGAAAATGGAAAGGAACACATGCCTGGGTTGGGCCAGGATGGCAAATCCTGATCATTCATTACATTAACAAACCAAAAGGAGTGGGTGTTGGGAAAAGGAACTCTTCCAGCTGCTCCATCAGCCTTAACTGTTACCATGACCCTAATGCTTTTAGAATTCCAGCTACTCCATTGCTGAAGATGTTCCTCCCTGATAGGAAAAAAAGTCTTTTTTTGTGTGTGTATTATTGGCTAGAGCCACCTCTTTGTCCGGCAATACTCCCCTTACCTGGGTAATCCTCAAAGCCTTAGGAACCTCCAACTGCAGTTTTTAAGACTCCCTCCAAACGCCTGAAGAATTTGTCTTCTTTTGAACGTTTTTGGGGACTACACCCTCTCCCAACATCTGAATCCCATGGAGAGGCTGAAGACTGATGGCGCTTCACCTTGAGTGTCAATGCTCTGTCATCCTTAAGTAGGCTTTGCTACAGGTTTTAACAATTAACCTATTCATTAAATCTCTCCTTACCCCACGTACTTCAAACGCTTCATTGCCTGACTTGCCACAACTGTGGGAGAAGAAGAGAATGTAACTACAGGGTATGTCAAGGCCACATTCAAACCCTCAGAATTACCATCTAGGTGATCAACCAAGGCTTTGAACAGTTACCGACAGCAGGAGATTAATTACCCTCTTCTACCTCATGATCAGACCCGTTGGGAGATCTTCAGAGACAATGAGTTTCTATGTTTATTAACTCTGCACTGTAGATACCCAACACACCTTTTGCTTCGTAGTGTTTAGGCTGAATTAAAATAAAGACCCCAAAAGCCCCCCCTAAGCCACTCCTGCTTACAGGGAAAGGTTATTTTTAACATGTTCTTACCTATTCCAGAGGTTGAGCTGGGGATAGGCTGCTTTGATTAGGGAGTTTTAGAAGGCCCATTCTCACACCAGCCAAAAGTTGCTTTGAGCTGTGCATTAATTTCATATTTACTTCATTTAAGTGAACTGAAAAGTAGGACAATAGCAAGACAGGAGCCTTTAAATCCTCATGCTCCAGTTCCCAGGGAGGCTGGATGTTCTTCCCTGCTGGTGCCTCACTGCCATCCTGTGGCTCCTTCACGACGTTCAGGTGTATACGTTCTCCATACTTACGAAGAGCCTGGCTTGGTGGCTTGGAGCTCCTTACGATGCTGAGATGTTAAGCAGCTCTCCTGATGAGCATAACAAGACTCCCGTCCCTTCGTGGCTTAGGGTGAACACTCCAAGCTCAGAAGGAACTTTTGGCAGTGCCATCTAAGAGCTGATGGCCCGTTGACTCTACGTCCTTACAGAGCAAACCACAAATCACATGGCCACCACTACATCTAAAATAATGCAACTTCCAGAAGTCAGGGGATAGGTCATTTTCTCCCTTCCTCCTCATTCTGGAGGAAGAGCTGGTGTACGGTTTTGTTTTGGGAGGGTTCATCTTGGTTTAATTGCTTAATCTCCCCCGGGAAATGGTGGATTCCCCCACACTGGACAGTTTTAAGACTCAGCTTGACAGGGTGCTGGGCCAGCTCACTTAAACTATGTATTTTTTACCTTGAAAGGTTAGACTAGATGATCCTTGAGGTCCCTTCCAACCTGGTATTCTATGATTCTATGACAGAGCTGATTCCCTTCCTCCAAAATACAAATGCTGAGGTTCATGACACTTCTCTCCACAGCTGTGAACGGGCTTTTCTTCCACATTTTAGAGAGCGCGGACTCTGGTGCAGACACAATTTACTCTGCTGACAGCAATAATTGGTAAGATAAGGAATTTTATTATCAGACTTTCCTCCATAAACAGTTCTAATAATAAGAGGGGAGAAAAAAGTGGAGCAGGAAAAAAACCAAACACAAGGTAAAAGAGTAACCAAGGCCCCTTTCCTTTATGGTCTTTATCAAGGGATATCGATGCTTTAATGATGATTTTATTATGTCCATTACAATTTTATTCTGTGCTTAACAACACTCTTGGCCTGGGAAGCTGCGTTTCGTCCATTCCCTCAGAAGCCACCCTCCTTTTGGATGTTCATTGGAAAAACAGACGAGATTTTTCCCCGATTCTTCCATTGCACATCCTCCTCAAAACCAGCCCAACCCTCTGGAGACTAAACCACCTGTCACCAAGGTAACAAGGTGATGGAATCATCTTCGTCAGAGCTATGTCAGGTGTTATATCTTGGTTTGGCGTCTGTAACGTTGGTGCAGTAAATGAAAAGACACCAGGAAACGCAGTAAGGCTCATTAATATTTCAATAAATCACACACTATGTGCCCTCTTGAGGTGTTTCGAAGGTACATCATCCAAGAGAGGAAGACCAGCGATGTATGGGCTGATGCGTGCCTACGGACGCACAGCCCACTGACTTCTGCCCATTGAAAAGTTAAATGCATTGAACCAACACCCCAACCCTTAATGCTTTTACACCTTCATCACCTTTGTCTGCGGCTCAGACAGGAACATCTCCCGCTCCATGGACCAGGATTCATGAGTTCTCTCCACTTAACTGATCACTCAAAAGAGAGTGAAGCTTCAGGTGACCACGGACCAATTACCCTTTTGCTTCCTTAGCCACCCTTGCAGAGATCCCAAGTGTGGACATGCCATATTTCTCTCTCTTCTGACCTTCAGTGACAGGTTCAGTAACACTCAGAAGGATGGCACTGTAGAAACCACTTGTGGAGACTCCATGGGAGGTCACCAAGGGGCAAATAACCCAGAGGAATCCACCACAGAAGAGATGTGGAGGGCAGCAATCCCACAGAGGGATCTGTGGGATCTCCAGCCCTTGCATCTACACGCCTGCGGAATAACCTCCACTTTCTTGTTAGGGCTCTAATTAGACCTTTTTCCTCACGCTTATTCCTACAAACTGCTGCCCACACCTTCACCGCCTCACCCACACCCATACAAATTGGTTTGGGCTCTCACGTTGCTCCTCGCCGCCCCTTGGTTTGGGCGCTTCTATTGCCACTGTTAATCACATACAGGTATTTGAAAATGCTGTACCTACGCAATTCCTTATTGCTTCCACATTTTAATAATGCCCAGGTTCTTTGAGTTCCTCCTGTCTCAACTCTCTGAGAGCCACTTCCCAAATGCCTACGTTAGATGAGAGACCTCCCTCCTATAAACTCAGCAAATGAAGTACCAGCAGACAGAAAGGAATCTGTTCCCAGGCCCGAAGCTGCCTCAGGCTTGGTGGAACATCACCCCTTCCATTCAGCTTTTCCCCGTTAACTCAGCACCAGAGAAGAGGAATGAAAGAAGCACAAGAAGAATTAAGAACACACCTTTAAAAAAAAAAAAATACAATCCTATTAATCACATTCATCGATGGAATTAAGCGGTGCCACCTCCCCACCTCTGGCTTAGCCAGTTCGCTCTCCTCTGTGCAGGATCTTCACGGTGACCACCACAGGAGACAACAGGGGTGGGGAATCCCTCTGCAAGGATCCACGGCTGCTTATTTGTGTAGATAGGCATCGAGCCAGAGCTCCCCTGAATCTTTCAAAGAGCTGCCAAGAGAAAAACACATTTCCTTAGAAACGAGGCAATGAAATAGAGCAACCATGGAACTGAGCCCTGTGGGAAGCATTCCCGTCTATACATCAAGGAAACAAGACCACAGAATCAGGGAATGGTCTGCGTTGGAAGGGACCTTTAAAGGCCATCTGGTTCAACCCTCCTGCAGTGAGCAGAGACATCTGCAACTAGAGCAGGTTGCTCAGTGATCTTCAGAGGCAAGGCAATGTAGACTACAGCTCAGAAAGATGAAGAACCACGGCAGAAGACCACTACGTGACTTTTCCAAGGAATAAGAAGTATCTCAGGGCGCAGGAGGGGAAAAAAGGAAGAAAAAAAGGTAAGAATGAATGACAACTCCAACTCATCTTCACGAAAACATCTCTTTCCCTGGAGCATACTCAGAGACAGAGGCGCCAGATCTGACATCCTACTGACCTCTAACTCTTCAGAGCTCAAGAAAAGGACCTCTCCATTAGGTGGTTGCTATTGACACCTTCTGCCCACTGCTACTGAAGCCAGCACCATGGCTGAAGAGTTTTCCAATCCCTTTCACAGTCGTCTATACCATCTAAAGCTCCTCACAGAAATTCTGCAATCCAAGCTTGCCCTTCCCTTTCCCACATCTTTCGCCTCTTCACTCCATAATATCAGAAAGCCCTTCCCTGGGGGAGCACAGCAGGTTGATACATACTGCACTATGTCCACAAAGGCGGTGAGCAGCGGCTTGCACTGGTACTCAATACCATGTTTGGCACACAGGGACTTCACCAGAGGGGCCACCTTCCAGTAGTTGTGTCGAGGCATGGTAGGAAAAAGGCTGCGGGAGAAGAATACGGTGAGTCAACGGCATCCGTCATCACCCCACAGAACTCCTGTTCCCTCTTCTGAGTCTAAACTTGGGAGTTCCTCAACCTCCCCTCATACCCACGTGGTGATCCCACTCACGTCACTTCACTCAGGACCTGTACGAACCAGGAGGTTGGTCCTTCTCACTCCTGTGCCATGTGAAGTGGTGCTGGTGCCCACTGGTGCTCCAGAAATTTTCTGCCCCAACCCTTGGGAGTTCCCATTCCACCCCCTTTTGTGCTTTTGAAGAGCACAAAAGTGACCCACAGTATCTTTTGTCCTTGTATCCGCTGACAGAGAGACAAGGACCTCGTAGGCACTTCAGACCCAGTGTAACTACAGCTCCTTGGAATTCCCCACATCCCCAGCCCACGCTTCAAACTCACTGGTGCTCGATTTGGAAGTTCAGATGTCCGCTAAACCAGTCATTGAAAAAGGACTGATGGACATTACAGGTCGCCTGGAGCTGAGAGAAAAAACAGCACCGTTTCAGCGTTGTCTCAGGAGCGCCCCTTCTCTTACGTGTGCTGAACACAACAGGGAGCGGGTACAACTTCCTAATCATCACGTGCCTCCTGGCTGGACACAGCAACTCCAAGAGCTAGCTCCAGCCACCACAACATAGCTGTGCTGTGATACGATTGTTCGGGATGTAAGCTAGGAGAACGGACTTGACTTCCCCAGTGAGATAAGCCATAACAATCGTGACTTTGACCTATCTCACCTAAAAAACTTGCGTAATGGCTTCAGAACTAAAATAAAACAGAGTATGCAAGAGAGATCTACGTCCTTCATGCATGGAAAGTTTGCCTATCTGAAGAGCGTTGTAGCATCTCTAATTATTTGCCCTGAGGCATCTGTGCTCAGCATTTGAAGCCTCCATCCCACTTCTCCCCCTTTTTTCTTCTCACTAAGCACTCCACAACAGCGAGGACAACCTGCTTCTGGTTTCCTCTCTCAGTCCCCATCACTTCTGCGACCAGCTATCACGGGCATGACATATCCAAAACGGTCACCGCCCACCTTTGAAGTCACAGGTCTCTGGAAAGAAGGTCTTACCTGGGTAGAGAACCAGTCCACGTTCTTATCATAATCGATGTGCATCGGGATGTGATTCATTTGCGTAACCCAGACAAACCAGTTGCTCTCTATAAACCTGCGCATACAAACACGCGCACAAAACCATTACTGATCTCACGCCCGTGCCGTAACAAGTCAGGGCAGAACACTTGGACACACATGAGCTCGTCGCTGCTTGACAAAATGAACACCAGGAACCCCGAGCATCTGAGCAGCAGGTCAGACCTACACACACCTTCTACCTTCTCAAGACATGGGCCTGACACAACAGCCTTTGTCTTGCTGAAAGGCAGAAGACAGAAGAACAGGGAGCTGAGGAGAAAGATAAAGGTAGAAGACGACAGAAGAAGAGGGAGCTGAGAAGAAAGATCAAGTTAGAAGACGACAGGAGAACAGGGAGCTGAAGAGAAAGATAACCAGGAGGCTGAAGAAAACCTGACACAAAGATCAAGGGAAACTGGGTAAAGAAAATGAGGGAATGATAAACTGAATCATACCTGACCAAGAGGATCAGCCCCAGCATTCCTTTAACCCCCAGTAAGGGCAAGTAGGTGAGAACGAATCGGATGTAGAAGGTCAGCATCCAGGCCAGGTCCTGTAGTACAGGGAACAGGTAAAACTTCATTAAGAGGAAGAATTACTGGCTTCTGAATTTACCATCAACAATATGTGGTACTTCCTTCAAACCCCCCCGTATCTTCTACTGATAGATTCTTCCTACCCAGTCCCATCAGGAATTATCCTGATCTTATGAGCCCAGCACAGGGCAAACGCTAGCGAGGACATGCTCTAAAGCATCACGTTTTCCTCTGGATCTGAAGAGAATGCAAGCAGTGAGAAAACCAAAAACGTTGACAATTAAAAGAATGAAGAGCTCTGGTTTACCTCCATCTCACCCTTTTCTGTTCCTCTTCATATTTCTTGGAATCCCTTATTTCCCTCACGTTCACTTTCTCCTGACTGTCCAACCTCCCAGGTAAGAATAAAACACCAAGATTCTTATTTCTAACAGGCAAATCTCAGACAAGAGACATCTTTTTTCCTGTATTGCTTCTAAAATCTCTAAAAACCACACCGTTCCTCCAACTCCTAGAATTTCCCCTAACGATTTGCCTTCCTAGCAGCTCTTAAAGTTGACTACACAGTCCCTATTCTACTTCACACTGAACTGTGAAGATCCAGTTTTAGGCTACTTGAAAGCCACTTGATTTTTAATACACCATTTTGCAAAATGCAGGCGCAACGAATCCTCCTCCAACCCCCTCAATCTCTGCCACTTTTCCTTTTTTCTTGTGCCCATCGGGTTTTATCACATTGGTTTGGGAAAACAAAAGAAGAGTGGCCGCAATGACCGCTCCAACCTTAAACTAGACTCTGATGCTACTTGAAGGCCAAGTTCTGTACGAGCATCAACTCTTCCAGACACTCACACACGCACCACGTGGAGCCAGAACATCAGAGAACATCTTCTGCTTGCCAGCTACGAGTGGATCTTCTACAGAGGAGAAGGGCTGTGTGGAAGGGACCCTCTCCCCACTAACAAATATTATTCCCCAGATCGTATACCCAAACCTCTTGCCACAGAGAGACACAGCTCAGAGTTCCTCCCAGTTATTTCTCGCACGAAAACACAGCCATAAAACAAGGAGAAGTCATCGCTGGCGACGTGGAGCTGACTTACCGCCCACTGCTTCCGCTGTACCACGAAGTAGAATATGTACCACTGGAAGTAAAGAGGCACCAGAGCCGGGGGACCGACTAGAGTGGAGAAATAGATGGCAGAGACATTAACCGTGCCCTCTTATCCCAGGGAGATGGGACTGGAAAAGGAAGGAGTTGAGTGAATGCTGTCCATAGAACTGCGGAAGGGGAGGGTTACTCACTGATGAAGAAGTACTTGTGCTGGTGGTTATAAGGCATGAATTTCTTCTTTTGTACACCAAGCTGTTGAAGTAAGCAAATTACTCAGGCCGGGAAGACAGCGACAGACACCTGCGCATACGCTCCTGCCTAAGCTTTCGAAGGAACGCCTCCTGAGATACCTCCTAACCTTCGAAAGGGATGTCCTATCAAACCATGGGAGCAGCCACCATCCCACTGGCTTCACCATCCCCTGGAACTTCAGTCTTGGGAGTGCTAGGGTAGGTTTTCAGCCCTGCCTTGGATGCACAAGAGCCTGAGTGGGTTGTGCCTTGCACCACAGACAGTGACGTGTACTGGAAACTCTTTCCCTGCAGAGGGCACAGTTGCTCAACAAGACTTAAACCAAAAGCCACACGAGGCACTGGGAAGAGTTCGCTGCCAATACAGAGCCTCAGAAAAGCAGAGTAAAAACCTTATTAATAAAGATGACAGCACGCAGAACTCCTACCTACTTGCAATTAATCTCCAAAGCAGAGAAATGAGCATCTAGACATTAAACTGTGTCTGCAGGAACGGGGGTGAATACATTATCCTCCCGCTGAGGCTAATTTTTCCATGTTCGCTGTATAAACATTAACAGATCACGTCACTGACTTCCGTGGGGAGCTCCATTATATCCCTGTACATGTCCAAACCAATTCCAAACAGCAGCCCGCCCTTCATTTCAATGCAAATCAGAGCATTAAAGCCATGTGACACTATAAATTTATGTAACTCTTTCTTTTAAAGGACCAGTAAATGCTAAAGCCATCCAATTAATTTCAGAGTTGGACGAGAAATAAGAGTTGGATGCTACGTGGGATGCAGCCTGACATCCGCTCTCAGACTAAGACCACTGAAACAGCCTCTTTGGTCAGTAATTGTAAAACTTCCAGGTAGTCCTTGCTCATCATCTGCTGCTTCGTCGCCCAAAACTCTACAATTAATTAGTCAAAGCTGATCTGGGTGAAGGGAACAACGTCCCATGTTATCTCCAATCCACTGCAAGTCTCTCAGCAGAGAAATATGAACTTGCAATCCTGACAAATATTTCGCTCTTATTTTAAAAACATACCAAAAATAACTTCCGCTGAAATGTTAAGATATAAAAATCTCACAAGTTTGAAGTATTCCTAAGGGATATCAGCGACTAGTGGAAGGCAGAGCGGCTTTATATAAACCAGCAGGTGAACTCCAATTGTTTTCTGGAAGCACTTCTTATTTTATACAAACAGTTTGGGTGGGTTTCTTTAAATCTTTGGAATAAATGTGGGGAACTCCAACACAGAACAAGGCTGTTATCAGGGCAAAAAAAGCCTAAAAAAACCCCCCAGTTGCAACTTTAAGTATATGGAAACTAACGATGCATGAGGATCTCTTTTCTTCTCGGCCATTAACACCAAGCTGCAAATTCCCGAAATGCTGAGGCAGCTGAGACCAAACCAACCGGCCGCTACTCTCCAAGCTCTCTGCCGCTCTCCAAACGTGAATCGTACTGCCGTAACCTCCCAGCCTTCGCCACATCTCACCTCGACGGAGAGTGTCTTTCCCAGAGCAAAAAATAAGGGGTGCATGTTAACGTCAGGGTCCTTTCGGAAGCAGTTGGGTTTAGCGTGGTGTTGGAAGTGGAGGTGATTCCACCAGCTGGCTGGTGCTCCCTGCAGGAAAGGATGAGAAGAGAGTGATGTAAAGAAGTTGTATCTTCTGCCCTCAGTCCTCCCTCCCCAGTAGCTCCTGGCATTTGCTTTCTTCTTATACTGAGCTCGGTTTTGACCACAGAGCACCCCGGGGTGAGGCTCTAGCAAGCCCTCTCAGCACCAAATGCCCACCTTCAGATGGCCGATCACGAACTTGTGCACCCAGTGGTTCCATCTGGACGTGCGAAAGACTGAAAGGTGTCCAAAATCGTGCTGGAGCCAGCCAGCCTGGGCCTGGAATTCAGAAAAAAAAAAACCACCCCAAAACCAACAACCAACAGCACTGCTGGGGAAAAAGAAGGGCTGGGAAGCTCTGCATTGGGAAAGAGCATTCTCTTCTCCCACCCCCACGGCTCCTCACGACACTCCCTTGGATAAGCAAGAGCATTTCCACTACTAAGACCCAGTCCAAACACTTCTATTTTACTATATACCACCCCAGCTCAGACTTTGCCTAATGACTTTTAGTCCTAGAGAGTTGTTTTCATGAGGGAAGAAAAAAACTGGGAGGCGGCGGGGGGGGAGCCACGGCACTCAGAACCAGCATTTATTCTCTTACAAAACTGCACAGAAACCGGCAACAAAGTCTCCTTTAAGGAGCTGCTTGCTGCTGCCTCCTCGGAGTACTTGTAATTCCAAGGGGATCAGCTGGCCACAGGAGGAATAGCTGGGGCTTTGAGAGCTGCTCTGCCCTCTCCTCTAACTCACCCGCGAGTTCCCATGGGAACCCGATGGCTTGGCCCCTGCACAGCGCCTTGGAGTTCTGGCACCAGGGAACCTCCAAAGTGCGGCGTGGCTTTCATTGTATGAAGAAGACGGGGAATAAGGAGGGCTTTGATGGCCCACGGGAACGAAAAAGCAGGGCAAAGCCTGCTCCCCCGCAGCGGCGCGGCGTGGCGCTGTGATCCTGCCCCTCTGGTGGGACCCAGGGGGAAGTGGAATTTGGGGAAGTCCACGAAGCTACGATTTCTCCTGTGCCTACAGCAACGAGTGCTCAAGTCTCAAAGGGTTGGCTTTTGGTGCTTCTGGGGCTTCTTTTTGGCCAGCTGCTTACCTGCACAGTGCCCAGCAGCACCGCAGAGAAGAGGAAAGGCACCGTGGATGCGCCAAAGTACCAGATGGTGAGCCAAGCTGCAACATCCAGCACCAAGATGTGGCAGAGGTACAGCATGAAGAAGGTGCGGTTGGGGTTGAGAAGCCCCATCTTCTCGACGGTGGCACGGAGTTCACGGAAATCTTCTACCAGTTTTTTCTGTGGGGAGACCCAAGAGTATTGGGTGGTGGTCTGAAAATGCCTCAGGAAGCCAAAGAGGAGCTCGGTTCCCCCTCTCAAGGAGCTTCTGTGGCAACGGGGGAAAGCTGGGGGCCGCCTGCAAGCACATTGTCACTAAAACTCCTAATAACGACATCAAGCCAAGGAGAAGCTCCAGACCAACACAGCAACTCCATGAGATCCTATCAGTCGATGTGCAGGGAATTCTGGCTGCCGGTAGATTAAATAGCATTATTTCAACTCAAATACCACATTTTTAAGACACTTACATTCTTGCTGGGCTCAAAGCTGGGTTGATCTGGTGCTAGTTCCCCGATCAAGAGTGGGCTCATGTACTTCCTCACCAGTGCCTTGTCAAGATGAAACGCTATGAAAGGATCCTGCAACAAAGATACAGGAACAGGACAAGAGAAATAATCATTCAGGTGGCAGCAAAAGAAATATATGCGGTGATATCCTGGATTCAGCAGAAGGCAACCCAGCTAATGGAGCCGGACGAACCAGGTTTTATTGCCACTGCTTTCTTCAGACTACAAGTGATCATTTGAAGCTCTATCATTTTCTGTCTGGCTGCTGTTAGGTGAAGGTCACCAAGACATGGGCTCACTCCCCTCCTTACTTCTGAATCTGAAAATTTCACGTCCTGTTGAACCTCAAAATTTATCATCTCAACAACTGCACCATTTGTAGACGTGGTGCTGAGGGACGTGGTTTAGCGGTGACCTGGCAGTGCTGGGGCAACGGCTGGACACGATGAGCTTAAAGCTATTCTTCCAACCCGAACGACTCTGTGATTCTAACTCTGTCTCTATTTCATCTTTAGCTTCCACCTCATTTTTCCTCAGACCTCGTATCCTGAAGTGACCATCTGACTAGGGAGGAGGAGGAGATGTTAGCACAAGAATGGAAATCAGCTACATGAACCGGGAAAAATCACGGGATGAGCAGGACACAGACAGGTGATGGCAGCTCCTGGTGACCCACAGCAGTCTCTCAAAAGCCCCGTGTCGTTCCAAACACGCTTCCTGGGCAATCCCCAATACCTGCC
This sequence comes from Todus mexicanus, assembly GCA_013389965.1. Classification (NCBI taxonomy): domain Eukaryota; kingdom Metazoa; phylum Chordata; class Aves; order Coraciiformes; family Todidae; genus Todus; species Todus mexicanus. Next base: position 32,874 of record WEIS01027353.1, read on the forward strand.
CCGCCACATCTTCCTAGAGAAAATTTTATTTCTTGCTACCTGCCTCCTGTTCCCCATCTGGTTCCCCTCCGTGATTCTGATGAGTCCCGTGAAAAAGCGGTTTTTCCTCCTGCTCATTCAAAAGGTCCCTGCCGGGAAAATCCATTACTTTTTTATCATTTAAATGTAATGTCAATCTCCATGGCAACCAGGCAGACACACGAAAAAATCACTAGGGATTGTTCTCACCACAGATTCCACCACTTTGTTTCGATTACAAATCCCCTCAGCGCACAGGCAGTTTGACATCTCCTTCCTACTGAAGATCTCCCATTTCCTTCCTTTTCCTTCTTTCCCAAATCGACAGGTATTTTGCAACCCTCCTCAGCCTGAGGATGCTGCTTCTTTCCTGAGACAGCATTTCCCTGCTGCGTGTCGGTACAGAAGCTTCCTGCACCGTGTGCTGTTCGGCGCTCTAATTAAGTCATCACTGCACGTTTCTGAAATAAAATGTCCTTTTTAAAAGATCTCCAGTCAAGAGAGGGGTTAAAAAAACCCAGCTGATGTTGCCAGCTCTGGGCCAGCCCTGTTGTACTTCAGCCGTAGCATCATCCTCTCTGCTCAGGTTTCGGCTGAATAAAGGAGGGGAAGAGAAGAGGGGAGCGTAGCTTTGCATTTTCTCACTGGAAGGGGAGGAAAAAAAAATGGGGAGGAGTATTCGGGCAGACCAGAGGAGGATGGTACCACCCGTTTAGACCAATCCCTTCCGTGGGGGCTGTAAAACCTGGCAATGCAATCCCAGCAACAGGTTAAAGGACGGCTGATCGCACCTCCTAGAAATCACAACACCCCAGTGGCATTGAGCAAGCTGAAAGTGTTCTTTCTTTACTTCCTCTTTTTTTCCCCTCTTTCCTGGTATTGAGGAGCCCAGTTCTTTTCCTTTCCAGGACAAAACTACTGGAAAAATACGGAATTCACTTGGCTCGAGTTCCTGAGTGGTCAGCATTTGTGGGACCCAGCAGTGACACAAAGGATAACCCCTAAATATTCAGTTGTCTGACTGTGCTCAGCCCCGCGCACCGGCCACTGTGACCAACCCACTTCTGATGGGGCTTTGAAAACATCCGTGTCCATCCTGACCTCATGAAGCACGTGTGAATTCTCGTATTATCTCCGGCTTTGCATTATTGACCTTGCTTTGGCTGGGGGTTGGACTCCACCATCTCCAGAGGTCCCTTCCAACCTCTACCATTCTATAATTCTATGCATAGGATGGAGTGAAGGAGAGCACCTAGACCACAAGGTCCATCCTTTCTGCTCAGGAGCAAAGCTGGAGTGAAAAATACTCCATCAAAACCACCCTTGAGACGGCTTCAACATCCCAGACGCGATCTAAATACTTACATTTGGAGAAATTAATGATAATGCTTGAAAGGCGTAAGCAAACGAAGGAAGAAAACACCGTGACCAAATCCCCCCACGCTTTGCTGCTACCTCAAACATCCACTCTGCTTTGCGAAAGCCGCTGGCATTGGTACACGGGTGGGTTTTATTGGGGTTTTACGACTGAAATCGGACTCTCAGTGCTATTTTGCACCGGTGCAAACAAGGCGGTGAGGTTTTCAAGTTGGTAGGAGCTGAATGTGTCCATGCACTTGCAAAAACTGAGCCTAGCCGTGCTCAACGCTTGCAAAAACTGAGCCCAGCCATGCTCAACATGCTCAACGCTTGAAAAATCTGAGCCTAGCTGTCTCAACACTTGCAAAACCTGAGCCGAGCTGTCTCGACACTGGCAAAAACTGAGCCTAGCCATGCTCAACATGCTCAGCACTTGAAAAAACTGTGCCTAGATGCGCTCAGCACTTGAAAAATCTGAGTCTAGCCGTGCTCAACATGCCCAACGCTTGCAAACCCCGAGCCTAGCCATGCACATCCCAGCTCCTCTGAACCCCTCGGCTGTTCCTCTTCAGACCCAGCCTGTGCAAAACCCAAAACCAAACTAACTTATTCCCTGCACGCGTGCAAAAAATCACCGGCTTTCCCCCCAGATTTCCGCCCGGCTGCGGACACCCCACTCCCCTTCTGCCTTGCACAAACCTTCCCTTGCAAAAACCACCCCCAGGATGCCGCCCCCTCCCCTTGCAATGCAGAGCCGGTGACCGGCTACCCCCCTCACCGTGGCATCTTGGCCGGCGTAGTGCCCGATGACCCGGGAGCCCCCCGGGTGTCTCCGGTAGAACTGGCTCACGTCGTACACCTTCCTCTCGATCACCAGCCAGCGCTGCTCAGGAGCCGCTCCCCGCCCGTTGCCTTCCCCGATTTCCTCCCAGGTGAAGCGCCGCAGCTCCCGGTTGCGCTCGGAGCCCTCCATGGCTCGGCTGAGCTCGGCTGGGCTCGGCTTAGCTGGGCTGAGCTCGGCTCAGCGCCGCCCGGACCCTGCCCCAACCTTCCCCTGACAACCGGCCCGCTCAGCCCGCTCCCCATTGGCTGCCCGCGTCCCACAAGCCACGCCCCCTCTCCGAATCCTCCACGACCATTGGCTCCCGCTCGCCTTGAGCCCGCCCCCTTTGGCGGAGGGTGCTGAGGGGAGGGAGCCGCGCCATGGCCGTAGTGAG
>WEIS01027356.1:0-36067 GCA_013389965.1 Todus mexicanus
TTGTTGGGTTTTTTCCCCTTCTTGTATTGTTAGTTGCTAGGAGGATAAGGTCTGTGCTTCTCACACGCCAACGGTATGCCTTCTGGGTGTACTAAATTACACATCCTCATCAACCTCCCATGTCAGCTGCTGTTGGTGCAGCAGTTCAAATAAAGTGCAGTGCTGCAGGTGCTCTTTTGCTGGCTGGTTGCTTCAGATGTCACACCTCTCCTTGACTTAACGTCTGTGCTATTTCAACATCTCATGTGAGCTAATGGAGTTTAGACATCACCAGTTTCTCCCTCTCTCCCTGGAGGTTACAGATTTCTGGATGCCCTTGAGATGGAGTTTTGAGGTCATTGGTGGCACTTTTAGATCACAGAACTGCAGCACCCAGTCTTCTCGACAGCTAATCAGAAGGCTAATTAGTTCTTCTATCACTGCCATTGTCTGTTTCTTGAGCTTTGGTTCAGCTCTGTGGGATGAAGCCTGCTAGGAGATGACATCTGACAATTATTTGATTGGAAACTTAGAAACAGATACGGTCAAGACACTCTGTATGAGCAATAATCGGTGCCTGTGTTTGCCTGTGTACCTCAATTCATCTACATACATTAAGGCATCTGTCAAAGTAGTGTTAAACAACTTCCTATAAACCTTCCTATGATTGTGGTAGTGAGATACCAAATATACAGTTCTTTTAATTCCAATTTAATTTGGAATTTCCACTATATATATAGTTATATGTATATTTTAACAAAGTCAGCTATGTACAGATATTTTAGTTTATTTTAGTATATGTGCACTTTTACACCAGGGCACTTTATCATGCACCCTCTAAAGTGCTCCTAAATAGGGGCTCGGGCATTGCAAACCTTTGTGTGTATTGCAGCCACATTAACCCACTTTATTTCCCACTTTTCTCAGATGTTGATGGCATCTGGTTGTGACAGATGCTTTCTGATAAAGCCTTCAGATCAACATGCCTTTGGAGACATCAGTGCTCTGTGTTGGTACTTGCAGACTGCTGTATCCAAATACTCTTCTTTAATTGTCTTATTAAGTAGAGAATTAAGCTCTGTGCTTTGACTGTTTTGGTGCCAGTGATTCTTATTGCAGTCTTTGGCACGGCACGGCGTTTTGTTTTAAAGAGACAGCATCACTTTAATGATGTGGGAATTGAGTTGGAGGATAAAAATCCACTGAGAACAATGGCTGACTGAGAGTACAGTACGTAAAATCTGATTTTATGTTCTTCCCTTCAGACTATTAGGTGGGGGGTTCAGTTCAAATGCCTGCAGTGATTTAAGAAATAAAAAGCAGAAATTCTCACTGCTGCCAGACCACAGGCTCCTCAGCGCCAGACTTGCAGACGAATGTCACATGTTGCTGTATGTTTTGAAAGCATACCATGTGTTATTCTTTAGCTGTCTCAGTTCTCCCCCCAGCTATATCATCTTCTCCCTAGCCATTCTCACAGAAAGGCTTTTAATTATAAACTTTCCTCTTCCTCCCCTCCCGTGCAGACCCTGGGATGTGTTCCCCCATACCTGTCACTCCACACCAAGGTCTATGTCCGCAAACTTGCAGAAGTGATTTTAACTTGACTTCATGTAACTCTGCCTCTCATGCTTTAAATCAGGCACTTTTTGACACTGATATTGCAGCTTATGTTGTGTGTTAGGATCAAGAGCTCACAAATGACTAAACATATGGTTAAAACTTTTTTTTATGGAATATAATATGTTTCAGTTTAACTCGGCTGTGGGTCTAGATAACAAATGTTTAGCATTAGAATCATTGCATTCCCAGAAACAATTTTTTACTACTTCTTTTCTACTGATTTGGATTAATTTTTCCTCCAGCCAATGACAGGACCAGACATGCAAACTAGATTAGAGCATAGTGTGAATAGTATGAGCTGAAAATGCTAGCATCTCACTTTATTGCCTACAAGGTTAAGCAGTGTACTGCGAGGTCGCAAGAACTAAACTGAAATCAAACAGGCAAATTAATCCAGATCTCTTGGGTTCCTCCCATGATGAGAGCGGCTCCTGGGGGATTTGCCTCTGAAATGTTCTTTGAAACCCTCCGTTTGCCTATCTCCACAACCCACAGCGATGCAGAGCTTTCCCACTGATGGCAAAATTGCATACAGACGGGAGGTCAGAGTCTGGGTGTCACTCTCTGCTGCTCCTCCTCCTGATCTGTGGTGCCAGGATGAACGTGGCAGAAGAAGGGGTGGCAACGGCAGCCCAGCACTGTGGCTGCCATGGATAGTAAAGGCTGCTTCACATTAGAGCTGCTCCCTGGGGCTGCCTTCCACAGGAGGTCGGCTACTGATTCCAGCTGGGGCTGGAGGCAGCCAGCACTTTTACTCAACATCTCTATTAAGCTCACTGCACTAAAAAAACCAGTGACTTGGGAAAGCCCACTGAGTTGGTCTGGTAGTAGGACTTCAGATCACATCTCTGATAAGCAAGAAACCACTGGGGAGTTTTGTTAAAATAAAGGATAGATGGTGACGGCTGGGGACTCCAGAGCAGCTGATATGAGGGATCATACATGCTTATCTATGTGTCCTGGCTGTGTATACTTCTGCTGAAAATCCATCATATTTCATTTGTATCACTTCTATTATTTCTTTCTTTTTTCTTTTCTTTTTCTGAACACTCTTATGAGTAGGGTTTATGCCAGTGCCTGAATCCAGCTGTACCTTACAATTGGAGGTGGTGCTCCCAACCTCCTAGGACTTGAGGTACTTGGTATGCCAACTGATGTCCTAGTTTGCAACCATACTGGCTGTACTGGGGGCTGGTTGGGTCTGCCTATTTATTCTACACAAAAGTTTAGATTTGAATCCATGGTGAAAGGCAGAATCCTAGCCTGTCTTGGATGTTTGGGCTTGAAGTTCTTTTTCCAGTAGAAATGAATGATTTATTGGTTTTCTAAGAAAACCAGACAATAATAGAAAGCTTCTGTTTCATATTTAGGTGTAATTGAGTGCAATGCTTGAATGATAAGGTGTACAGTGTTCAGGAAAAAAAGCTGGCACCATCCCATGCAAGTGCAGGGTTTCTACCAGGCCACATCTCTAATGGATCAGTCTGACAAGCCCCACTGTGACTGGGTCCTCCTTCCTCACCAGTTTCTCATGTTTACTGGGGAACCGTAGTGCTCAAACTGGGCTCAGCAACCAGCTGTGTTGTAGTAACAGAAATACTGCTGGGACATGGCAAGTACGTGTGCTGGGCTCATCAGCCTAAGGGAGAGCAAGTGGTGTGTCCTGCCCAGCAGAAACATGTAGGTTGTGTCTATGAGGAGGAAAATCCTCATCTCCCACTGTGGATATCACAGGGGAGGTTGCTGGAGGGCAGGGGGCAGATTCAACTACAGTGAGATGGGGGAACTGCATGGAATCAAGGTAAAAAGGCAACAGAAAAACATGAGAAACGGGGAGGAATGATGCCTCTACTTGCAAACCAGTTTGTTAATCTTTAAGTGATATTTCTTCAGGAATGAGTTGTGTTGATTGTACCAAAGCTCTAAAATTGCTTGATCTTAGGCTGGTGCTGCTGAAAAAAGGTAGGGGGGAATTTACTCTCTATTTGTAGCTAGCCCAATTTTTGTCCTAGTGTATAAAAGATGTATCTAAGGAACTGTTTTAACCTTTGTCAGGGCACAGCTTTCCAAATGTGTGGTTAGGTGGCACTGGTTGCCTTTATCAGTAATTTGAAGGGATGTCAAGAAAGATTACTGTCTGCTGCCATCCAACTGCAGTCTCCCTCCCTCAGGAAAGCTTGTGGAGGAAGGTGGAGGTTACAATTCCCAGACATCCAGAGTTGTGGTTTTCAGATAAGGAGTTGGAGCAGAAAACGCTGCTCATGTGGACTGGTTGCCTACATCTGGCAATAGAGTTAGATGAAGAATCAGTGCAGCTGCTATTAAGGCTAATCCACCTTTAGCATCTTGCACCATGGTTTTGAGCTCTCTGGAGTCATTTAACAGTGCTGCTTCTGTCATATTTTCTGGAGAAATCTCAGAGGTGCTGTTTCCCAAACATTTCTGCTTTCTGAAGAGCCTCCAAGGTGCAGTGCTGCAGGTTGCCCTCTCCTCCCTACTGACTTGGGCTGCCATGGGTGAGGGCACTGTGTAGGGCCATTTGGAGCATGAAATCCTGAATCAGTGTCTAGTGTGTCTTTCTAGAGGCAGGGGAATGGGTGCCCAAGTGTTTTCACAAGATAGACATATGCAAGAGGATAGTTTAACTTAGTTCCTGAGAAATACTGATAAATATTGCAGCTCTCACACCCTCATCAAGAGAGCATGGCTTCTTTTTATAACATAAGTTCATAACAAAAAGCTTGCAAGTGATACCTGCTTTGTGAGATCAAGTGTGACCAAAAGGGCTTTCTTCCATCCTCATGTATGTTATTGTTTCCTTCTCACGCAGACCCTTGTGACCTTTTCATACTAATGTACTAGACATGGAGATATGTCTTGAAATCAGCCAGACCTTGTGCTAGAGCAGAATGGCCATTTAGCCTGCAGCCTTCCATAGACAGCAAGTGATACACATGTTCTGTAGCATGCCTTGTTTGCATACAAGTATGCAGAAGCTCTTCAAGATAACTGCTATAAACCAGTAATGTCCACCAGGTTTCAGACTTACACTGCTGTGACTGACCTTTCCTTTGTAACTTTATCATGGTGGTACATGAGAAGTTACCTGAACCCGATCACCTTGTTTTATGAAAGAGCTGGTTGTAGGTTTGGTTATTTCCCATGGGGCTTCTCAGAAAGCAATGCTTTCCCTGCTCTTCCCTTACCTGAGAGAACCTTTCCTGTGGTCTACAAAGATCACCTTATCTTTCAGGACATTTGTGGGACACGTGTTATGGCTCTAGCTGGTAGCAATGCCTCAGTGGATTGTCTTGGGCAGAAGAACTATTGCAGTATGATGTGGGAAGTTCATAGACCTTTCACAGTTTCTTTTTTTCAAGGCAGATCTTTGCCTTAAGTTCATTGACCTTCAGCAGAAGAGCCAGTGGCCTATAGAGGAGAAGGCTGGAATGTGAAATTATCATCTCTCTATTCCGCTAGACCTGTGGGCTAGTGCAAAATCACATTTAGCTTACAGCCAGTCACAGCATGTGCTGCCTCTTAGCTCACGTGTAGTTAGGGGACATGATGAGGTCCCAAAGAGATAGGCTCCCAGGCAACGTGCTAGCAGCAGTGATAAATACTGCTGGGGAAAGAAGGATGAAAGACACCAAACCTGTAGGAAACCAGTCTTCATTAGTTCTGTAACCCGTCAGACAACTTGTATTCTTTTATTGACTTTTTATTACAGCAAAAATGACTAGAATAAAAATAGTCTGGGTGCCAAGGGGATAAACAGTGAATTAAAAGGATTAAGGTCTGAACATTTTATTGCTTTTAGAAACATGTTATTAGATTTACTAGCTTAAGTTACATTTACATGACTGAATTACTTCTTAACTTACTAGTGAGTTTTGTGGGGAAAGCAAACACCTGTTTAGGTGTTTTAGAAGGACTTAATCCAGAATACATCACAACTCTTTAGACCATTACGGAAGAGTAGAGCAGCTATCCTCTGTCATAAGCTAAATAGATGCTGACTGGGCTTTTGAGTCATCTTCTGGAAGTCACCATGACCCACATGTTGTGTAGGAGTTGATAGCAACTCCAGTGGGTAAGATAGCAAGGGAACAATTCCCAATGTTATATTAGTTACATTGGCAACTGCATTAATTTAGATCATTTCAGTTTTCATAAACTCTTGATACACTTCAAGATAACTTGTTTGCTTGTTTGTTTGTTGCTGTTTTTTTAACATATAAAAGCCTTTATTTTCTGAAGATAGCTTATGGCAAGCTGATATCTGACAGTGGCAATTCTGTTTGAGGTCACCTGCAATGAACTTTTCTCCTGATAATCATTGACATAGTCAAGCCAAGCTCCTGCCTTTTATAAGGGTTTGGCATTGCTAATAGTGTGTATGTTGGCTTCCTCTGAATCCAGAGTGATTGTGTGTGGCTCTTTCCCCCCCTAAAAAGCTCCTCACACAGCATACTCACACATTGGACAGAGTCCAAATTTCCTCCCTCCTGGGGATTCCTTTGCTGTTAATTTAAGTGATGGCAAATGCAAACTTCTTGCCAGAACTTGTTGTGTGTTTTTGGATGCTTTTTTTAGCTGTTCCCTGAGGGGTCAGCTTTTGTCCTTCCCCACTACTCTTTCTGTTGTAGGGAGAGAGACCTTGAGCTGGAGCTGCTTGGTCCAACCTGGTTTTGAGCATGTCTCTGATGTGCTTTAAGCACCCAAGTGTTTGTTGCAGTTTTCCAATACTTTTACTTTGCTGTTGTTTGTACAAAGCTGGGCTTATAATAACACGGGTGTATATGTAATCTTAATAGCAGAATGAATCATTCATGCCTATAATAGAGTGTGTCTAAGTTCCTATTAGACGGTTGTCTGCAGCACTGTGGCGTGATGATTTTAGATGCTGAATGGAAGTTAAAATTAGGGGGGGAATTACTATTTTTACTAAGTGTGCAAAATAGCTTTTCTCTTCAAAAGTCATGTGGTGAAGACATGGTGTTAATATGAGACAGAGTGAATGTGTTGAAGATAAGTGAGTGCCCATCTGCTGTAAGTTCAAACTCAAGATTTATGGGATGTCTTCTCAAACTGGAGATGTGCAGATAGATCAGACCACAGTCTGGAAAAGCACTCAGTGGCCACAGTCTCCTTTCAGGCAGATCATCAGTAGCCAGGAGAGTGTGCTAGACAGGAAAGCTGGAGAGCAGCTCTCCTGTCTGAAATTATCTGTGTCTTTGCTTACCTCCCTCCAACGGGTCTGCCCTTGTCACTGGAGGGGGCTTCAGCACCTGCCTCAGCACTGAGCTCTGCTGCCCAGAATTATTCTCCAGGGCCATGTCCTGCTGCAAGGCCTGCACTTGCACAGATGATTGCTCGTTGGGTTTTGGGTTTACCCTCCATGACCTATTTTCAGCAGTCCTCTTCTTATTTGTCAAGACAACTTTGTTGAAAGAACTGTGCAGCAGGATGTATTCATAGGATGGGGAAGAACAGCCCTGGCTTTATGAAGATGTAGGTGTTGGAGCAATGTCATATGTTTATGCTTTGTTTTGTACTGGGCTTCTTTGGGGCCCTGCGTTTTCTGTGACTGTCCAGGCTATATTGTAAAAGCGAAGTATTTGGCTTAGCACAGAACTTATGTGACCCCCAGCTGATGCATAAGGTGGAAAGACCTTGGTGCAGTCTTCTCTTTCCTGGTGGATAGGCAAGTGGAAATGATGGTGAGGGAGTGCTCCAGCATGGCCTCCTGGATGGAGGGATCAACCTTTAAGGCTGGGAGTAGTGTGGCCACAGGCACACTCAGCATTTGGTGAAATGACAAGGTGACTTGTGGAAAGCACACAAGCAGCAGTACAGCACTTTAGAATGGTATTCAAGTAAGAAAACCACCTTGACTTATCTACAGAGGAGTAGACATTTAGGAATAAGCATCTGCCGGGGTACTAGGTTCCTCAGGAATCAATAGCTGAGTATGAAGAGGCTGCAAATTCGTTGCTTTTGGTAACCTATAAAGACCCAAAGAGGGTTTGAGTGCTCATGCTGCTGTGAGGAGGAGAGGCAGCTGGGACTGAGGATGTAGCACTGACAAGTGTAGGAGACGTAATACATTCAGGTCTGCTTCATTCCATTCCAATAGAGATTGACAAATTGGAGAGAGTTCAGGAGAGAAAAAAAAAAGTAACGTGAGAGCTTGAAGGATTGACTTATGAGAGAAGACCGAAAGAGCTGAATATGGATAACTTGGCTAAAGGATGACAAATGGGGTGGTTGAGATATAAATCTACAAATATCTGAAGGGTGTAAACACCAAGGCTATGAAGAATTATTTAGAGTGGTACAATGGGGTGTAACTAGAACTAATGGGATGAAATTTAAGAGAAGGCAAATTTCAGTTGAATAATGGGTGAAGCTTTTTGACAGTGTGATGTATTAGGCTATGGGATGCTCTTCCAGCAGTAGTCCTATTTCTCGCTACTTAGGGCACAACCCTATTTATTAAGAAGCCAGAGTTTTCCAGAGTCTTTATTAAGGACAATTTCAAATCATTCCTTTTGGATTGTATGTATTTGATGCAGAGGCATGCAAACCATATGCCAAAACTGCCATGCCCCTCAACGTGTGTATCATGCCTGGGTGTGATGTATGTAGCAGCTCTTGGTGTCACAGTTCTGGAGAAGAGGGCAGCAGCCCCTTGAGCTGCAGTTCAGTCCAGAGAGCCCCTCTGGCATGGGAAGTTTGGCCAGGTCGGTAGTGTCCAATCTTTGATCGGAACCTCTTTTTACTCCAGCACTTCTCCCTGTCCGGGTGTTGTAGTCTTACCATTTGGAGGTTAGTTCAGTTATGGTCTCTGGAATACACATCAAAGTTACACTGCAGCTCTGTGTAAAAACCAAGAAATCTCCCACTTTGCTTCAAAGAAAAAAGGACAAACAAGATCCCATTGATGCACATAGTCTATGGTCTTTTAGAAATCTACAATACTGTACCTTAACTTTTTCTTTAGAAACTCTCATTTCTTCTCCTGCTTTTCACTTCACTTGAAATGCAAACTAAGGTCAAAGGATCACTTTCCTACTGGCAGAACACACTGCATTGTCTGTCATTTTAAAATGTCCTCCACAGTAACTGAGGAAAGGCTCATTTCTCTACTCTTTATGCTTAAGAGTGTCTCTCTTGAATGCATTTTGCTTTTCCTTATCTTGAAGGGCTAAATTAGAAAATTAGGTAAACCAGCAGTGTAAATCAAGTTAGAGCATCTCAACTAAAATGGTAGTTTATCTTCAGCATGGGGAAAATGGCAGTTTCATGTAATTAGAGAAACAAATGCAGCTGTAGCACTTAACATACACTGGCAACTCAGCTATTCTGTTGAAGAGAGGGAGGACAGAAAAGTTTAAAGCATTGGCATGCTTGGAGCACAAATGAGACAAGAGCTGAAACTGTCTTGTATAATTGTTCTTAAATGTGTTTTGTATTACTTGTGCTGTCCCTGAAGAGGTCTGTGTCTGTATGCTTCAGGGAAATTTCTGAATTATATCCTCTCTCAGTCTGTGGGAAGAAAGGGCTGCTGAAGGGTTTCACTTTCCTCTGGATGGGGATGAATATTTTCTTTGCTGAAAAATGCAGTTTTGGTCTCCTCAGAGCTGGATTAATTTGGTGAATGCTTTTCATAGGGAATTTTGTATGTGGAGAGATGTCAAAACAATTGTGTCTTCATTGCAGCACTTCCCGTCACTGAGGGCTGTGGTGAGAGCACACTTCTGGATAGGATAAGTTTGCTTTGAAACACTTTTCGTACCCAGACCAAGGGTGGATGTGTGCTCAGACCCCCTCATCTCAGGAGAGCAGCATAACCACTAAGCTACCTCAAGTTTGCCACCTTAATTTAAGTGGTTTCCATTCCGCAGAAATAAATCATTCATGTCAATATGACTCCAGAATTATTTTTTAAAAATTGTTTTGTTTCACTGCTATGCGTGAGTATCAGTTATTCTGCGTACCTTATTTCTGAGACCACTTTAAAAAGGAATTTTAATTTTGCAGCTGGGGGTGGGTCACTAATAGCATTTGTGGGAGACAGCGCTCTTGTTTTTTTTCTGGAGTTTGATTCATGATACTTTTACACCTCTATTAGTAGACTTGGGCCTTACCCATTTACAAGGCAGACTTTCCAGCCATGCGCTCCTCATGAAGACAATGGGGGAAATGTGGTCAGGTTTCTTTTAACTGCTCTTGCAAGCTTCTCTGAATCCCGTTAGTGAAATACGTCTTTGCAAAGCCATGGCCTGGCGCACTCCAAGAGAAGCGTTTGGGGGTCATGAGCAAGGTCTTGTGAGAAAGGCTACCTCAGAATAAACTGCAGCATATTTTGTAGTCACCATAGCAGTCCAGGCCACTTTCTTTGGTGATGGAGGTCTTGGTGCATCCCAGCAAAATGTTGATGTGTGACTGCAGCTTCCTCTCCTTCCTCTCCCCCCTTGCAGATGTGTCTGTACCACCCAGTTCCCATGCTAGTGGTTTAGAGTTAATCCCTCAGAGCAGGTCTGAATTATGACCTGGAGCATTTGAGTATTTAATCGTTGTTGGTCTGGGTTGATAATCTGCAGCTGAAGGGACAGGGAGATTGGAAGTCATGGAGGCACAGCAGGAGCTGAAGGAATTCAGCTCCCCGAGGCCTGGCTTGCAAGATGTAACCTGTTCAGTGTGGCAGACCATAAGGCACAGTAAGTACACTTTTATCAGTATAAGAAAGAAAAAAACTTGCCCTCCCTCCTTATCTTTTGAGGGCAATGAAAAATCTTGAGCCAGTTTGTGCAGTGAAAGGATTAATTTGCTGTGGATGTTTGATTAATAAAGCAGTAGTTTATCTTCTTGTGTTTCCCAATAGCAACTGAAAAAGAGTTTCAGATGTGCATGACCTTTCCTGTTCCCCTTCTACAGTGAAACAGTTTCACTGACTGCCCCTCACAAGGGCAGACCAGCACCCAAACCTGCTTTGTGGCAGGACATGAAGAGAAATCCAAATTGAGGGAATCAACCTCACTGCAAGGAGCACATCTTTCTTTTTCTTCTACCGTATGGGCAAATGCATGAATTTGAGTGCATGAAAGCCACGCTGTGGAATCAGATTATTCTGACTTTAAATACACTATTGGTTTTGTTTAACAGCATTTAAAGGCTGGCGAGATTTTAGCTAATTATACTGCAGGGTTGTGCAGTTTCTCCACTGCCTGCTGTCTTTTCCTGGGCTTTCATCCTCCATTACTCCCATACTAGTGCCCTGCCTTTATCTTCTGCAAGTCCTGCTCTTCAGCTCACCACTGAGGGCCTCTGAGAGTAAATGTTTATAATGTTCATATAGCTTTTGATGAAATCTCTTCCAGCTTTCAAAGAAGGCTCTTCAGTTTCGTCTGCACAGATGATGTAAACTTTCCATAGGAGAAATTCCTTGGATTCAACTAATGGCTTCAAGACTCCAAGTGCTGCTGATATGCTATAGCTCAGTGTCCTTGTAACTCCATGTAAAAACACTGTGCTACCTCTGATTTAGAGTTCAAGCACTCCACAAGAGTGGTTTTAGGCCTTCTAGACTTGCAGTATATACTAACAATACCTATTTTTGTTTACATATAAATAAGATGTCTCTCCGCAAGATCTGTTGGAGGCCAAGCTTGGGGTTTAAAAAGGAATAAATAAGCAATTGGAAGTATTATTCTGTCATAAGGTGCATTGTGTCAACAGAAGTTTATTTTATTTACCTGTTTGAGTAGGAAGTGCTCTGACTTGTTACAGTTTGTTATTGCATTCTGTCTTGTTGGGTGCTAACATGGCTCTCAGTCACTTTTGTGTTCTGTTTTCCCAGGGGAAAAAAAAATCATAGCTTCTTTTTATGGTTTTTTTTTTTTTTTTCCCTTGGCAAAAGTTAGTATTTTATTTATTGTTAGCTGCCATAGACTATAGATGAACTAATTCATTCTTGCAGGTACTTAATTCACTCATTTACTTCGCATATTCTCATTTCATGTTCTCATTTCACAGCAAATCCAGATCAGTAGTGACTGAAAGTTGTGATAACTAAGGACTGTTTGTTCATCAACATCTACACAAGTACTTTCCACCTGTACCTCTCAAAATGCTTTAAAAAAATGCCTGGGCTTTTTATGCCAGATGCACGTGTTAAGAAGGTGAATAACAAATGGACAGTTGGGGATATCAGGACAGCAGATAATAGTGTCTGGGAATGGGAACCCTTGACTCTCTTGTCCTGGGAATTGGACCACTACTTCACAGCGCTGTGTGCATTGAGTTTCCTTTGAGGTCAGATTCTTGGTATGTGATGGTCTCCACCTGTGTCCCACTGTGTCCTGCAGAACTTGAACATGTCACTTAAGGTCTTGGCCACCTGCCAGCATCGCAGGATACTGTGTTCTAGTACAGTAGAAATTTCCCAGGATTTATTGGGATGTCCAGAAAGATCAGCTGTCTTTGCAGTACATCTACCCTAGGTGATTGATTTCTTGTCATTTTCTCTGACAGGAATGGCAACTGAATGACCATGACTCTTAAGCTGTATCCTCAACATCTCTCATGATGGTGAGGAGGAAAGGGCAGCACTGGAGCTGGGCTGTGTCAGTCTGTGCCACGTGGTGAAGTGCAGCTCCTGCACCCCTATTTTAGCATCAGCTAAGCAAGTGATAAGACAAGTTTAGCAATGTCCTGGCAGTTTACTGACCAAGTTGTGCACCTAGTGCTGGGCAGCCTTGGACTGGACAGCCCCAGCCTGGAGGTGTTTTAACACGCTCCATTCACAGCACAAACAGCTGCAAATCACTTTCAGAACTGCAAGGCTGGAGACTTTCACTAGGCCAAAATGCCTTTGGAAATGTAGAAATAAAGGTAAAATAATTAGCAACTGACCAGTGCTGGTCACCTCAATCAGTCTTCCTTTCTTATGGTTTACACTCATAAATCCTGATAGCTGTTGTAGAGGGGTGTGTGTATGTGAGCTGGGAGAGGAGGAGAGAACTACTGGTATTGATCAAACTGGATCTTAAACTCTGTTTTGTGTTGAGCCAGAAGGACTTAATCATATGTATTTAACACGCAGTGAAAAACAACATGGGACTTGAGTAGACTACATGTGTAAGTGCTGCTTGGGATGACTGAGAGCTGCCGAACCACGATTTAGATTTTTGAGATTTGGTTCACATGCAGAATTGTGCTGGTGTCCCTAAACTTCCGTGGGTTTGAGTTGTTATTTTTATAGTTGAGGTTTTTCAAGTCTGAAGCCTGAAACCAGCTTAAAGAAACTTTATGATGTGAAAATTAAGTTTTCTCTGGTGAGCTGCACTTTGTCAAAATAACAGCACACATTCCCATTGGGCTACAATTTGGCATGATGCAAAGATTTCATCTCTCCCTTTGAATATCTGAAGAAAATGGAAACCTGGCATCTTAGTGCTCCATGGATTTCTACACATCCCTTTCAACAGCTGGGATAAGCTACTCTGTTTTATCACACATTTCCCTTGTGTTATGAATCACCACCTTCTCTCCAGGCGGTTCACATGCAGGATTCTTCAGTCTTTGGAAGCTTGTGTGTTTGGCTAAGGGGAAGAAAAAAAAGTTGTAAAGGGACTTGCTCAAGGACAAGATGGATCTCAAATTTGATTGTCTGACAGGAAAGGAATTGTCATATAATTGGAGGTGTTGCTAACTGATATTTCTGTTTTGGGGGAAAATATTTCGGGAAAATTCACTCTGTTTCCAAAAAAAAGCCCTTAAAAGTGTTTCACAGAAAGGAAATTCCATACGTTTTTTGCTCGGGAGTAAAAAAAAAAAACCGAAAAACTACTTTTAGCTGATTATTCCAAAATGAAAGAGAGCAGCTGTCTGCCCTGAATTCTAGAGCAGAGGGCTTAATGCTCCCCTAAATTTCCTGTGTAGCTTGTACTCATAGAGCTCACAAGCTTTCTCCTCCTGCCAGCATCCTTGGATGGATGTCTGGGCTCCAGCTGCAAAAGGCAGTCCATGAATTGGGGCTGCCTATGAATGGCAGAAGCTGGAGGCTTTCACTGGTTGCCTGGACAGCTGGTGAGAAAGTAGACAGTTTTCTGACCCACCCCACCAACAGTTACCTTGAACCGATGCACAGCTGCAGACATTTCCAGTGCAGACATCCTGACGCTTTATATCGGAAGCATCTTGTGACAGGAGGCTCCTCTGTTGTGTATGTGTTGGTGCATACGCGATGTGTAGCGTGTTGCTAATGAGATTGTGTAAAGTCATTACGATTTGGAGTCTTGTTGGAGCAGAGCTCACTTGGAAAAGCTGCTTGTAAGGTCACCATTTGGATAGGAGCTAAATGGAGGTGCCCAAGCAGTTTTCAGCAGGTAGTCAATACACTAGAAATATGTGAGTTATTTCCTTTCTGCTTTGCGACCATAGTATTTTAGAGCTTTCCCCTTTATGAAACTCACCCCTGTGTGAATTCACTCACAGCTGTAGGAACGATTTAGTTCCACTCATTGGTGATGAAGAAAAGGTACATAAAAAAGAAAGGATAATACATCACTTAATGTATTTTGTTCCTGGGCTTGGTTCATACAGGGCACTTGAAAATATTAGTTGTTTCCAGATATAGTAGGCGTACTTTTGTGTGTTTTGGAAAACCTAACTGTCTAAGTAACAGGAGACCTCGGCCATATGCTCTGCTATTAAATCTTTGCTGAGAAGTATGGAGAAACTGGTTTGCTCTGTGTTTGTGTGAATTATGGGCTGTGCACATCAGCAAAGTGCAAATTAGCAGTCCTCTACTGTCTTGTCATATCTTGACTCACAATAACAGAGTTCAGAAGTTCATTGCTTGGGGGAGGCAAAAAAGAAAAAAAAATTAAGAAAGTTTGCTCTGCTTTACGTGTGCTTTTATGAAGACTGTCTGGAGCTGAATAACCCCTGGTGAACTTGTATCCTCCAGCCCAGCTGCAGCCTTTCAGCTCCAACAAAGACCACTCACTAAATCCAGGAAATCGAGCGGCGCGTGGGTGAGTGGCTGACTCCACATTCACACCCTGCCTGCTGTCCAGGGTGAAAGCTGCTCCTCCCTGGCCTCTCTGCTCCCAGCCGGCAACAAAACCCTCTGCATGTGTGTGTGGAAAAAAAGAATTCTTTACCATCCACAGAAAACTGCACTTTCCATTGAGTTTTTCCAGCGGTGCAGCCTTTTAGAAACCACAATAAAAACTCAGGGCTGCAGGATTTTTATTCTTTGCATACCTCGCTGCACAGAAAGAGACGCCAAATGTTTTTCTGGAAATAGGATTTCCAACCATAAGCAATGATTTAGGATGGTGAGAATATCAGTTTTCAAGAATGTTTCATTTGGAAAACTTTGAGATTTACTTGAGAGACTGCTGATCTATTTCCTCTGCTTTGATTACTCTGCTTCCACATATATTTAGCCACTGGCTGTTGTTCTTTCACCCTCCAAAAATCTGTTTTGATGCCCTAAACTTCATCATCTTTGNTCACATTAGTGCCTTACTAGCCCTGTGAATTACCTGAGCACAGCTCTGTGTTGAAGTCCCACTAGATTTGCAGTTTTGGTTAAAACCAGTGGTTAGTGGTTTAAGAATAGTTATAATAAAGCTCACGAGGAAAGGTTAACGCAGAGTAGTTAGAGCTTTGTACGTCTCCTGCTGACTGTGCTGTTCTTCAGCTGCTACCTGGTGGCCTCTCCTTGGTCAATGGTAGTTTCTCACGGACACTGTTAGGACATGCTCTGCAAACCATCATGAGCCCCCCCAGTGCACATGCCAACATCTGAGAGGCTAAAAGTTGTCCCAGGTGCCTTGTGGAGGCTTTTCTGGCCTTTCCACTTGCATCATGATTTCCCAGGCAAGATTTTTTTTTTTTTTTTTCCTTTTTTTCTTTCTTCCTTCCCAGAATCAGCTTTTTGGCTCAATCAGTTCTCTGAACTGTTGACACTGTAATGGCACTAATGTGAGTGCAAAAGAATGGAAGGGAAGATGGGAACAGGAGGGACGATGGGATCACAGCATCCCAGGCTCAGTTTGGTATAAGCTGCTTACTTGGTTGCTGGGTCAAGCTGCATTTGTGATGGCCGGTGGGGCATAAATATGAAGATAAAGTGTGCAGGAGAGTAGGGCAAAAAAATCCATTGATTGACCTCCTAGGCTCTTGGAGGTAATCCTGTATGTCAGCTACCACACAGCCTAAATAATGTTGTCTCTTAGACTTTATTTTATTTTGATCAGTTGGCCTTGCAGTAGTTTCACTCTATGTCATCTGCACTTTGTCTTGCTTCTGCAGTGTGGTACTTATCAGTGACTGGGATTATGCTGCAGCTGGAGCTGAATCTCTCATCGAGCAGCTCCAGGAGGAGAACTGCTTCCCAGGGGCTGGTCCAAGCAGATGTACACCAAGAGTTTTGCAGCCTGCAAATGTCAGCCTGATGTTTTCCCCTCTTCTGACTGGATGTTTCTATGTTTCTGTAGCTCTGGGCACCGCTGCCTTTTCTTCAAATGCCTACAGCATCAGGATACAAACTACTTAGGGTTTTGGTGCTTACGCTTGGGTGATTTTCTCGCTACCATTTCCACTGGCATCCAGGGACGCAGGCTGAGCATCCTGGTCTAGACTGCTTGCAAGCTACTTTGTGGATACTTTTAGCTATGCTTCAGTCCTGTCTCGCAATGGCCTTGCCAGTAAACTGGAATCATCTGTCTTGCAAATGGTCTTGCCTTCAATTAGAATATCTTTAATGTCTGCGAAGTCACATGTGGGTGCCAGAGTTTGCATCTCTGTACCCTTTAAGTTCTATTGCTTGCTGGTTTGGGGTGTAGAGTTTTGAAAAATAATCTTTTGAGCCTCAGGATAACAGTACCCGTTGAACCCCGCTAGCAGATGTTCCACAGGCTAATTCTGTCAAAAAAACCCCCAACCAATAAACCTCTTATTCATATTTTTCCCCTAATGAAATACTAGAAAAGTTTTTCAATTCATTTTCTCATCTTTATCCCCTATAACCAGCTGTATGTGTAGACTCTATTTTTGTTTTTACTATCTCTGTGCAAGTGCTAGTGTTTTGGAGTTGTGGGATTTGGGGTTGTTTTTTGTTTTTGTTTTGTCCTGTAGTCCAGTATCCTGAGACTGTTTGCTCTGTGTCAAGCATTAGCTTGTTTTTCTATTAATCATGTGCTCTTCCTGACTGTACGTTTTGCTCTCTGTCTGCTGCCACCAAGTTTCATATCTATCGTATGCTGGGTAGTACTGGGAGAGCAGCACGAGTCCAAACTACAACCCCTTTCTGATGAGAGGGCTCTACAATAATGTTGTGACTGCAGCCAGTGCAGAAACTATGTAGGCTTCTTGGTATACCCTCAAAATGTTTCTGTTCCATGTCCATCCTCTGTTAGAGGAACATACCTTGCTCCAGACTTACTTAGAAGAAACCATGTCTAAGGGCAGGACCTTGAACAAATTCCTTGCAAATAAAACCCTTGAACATTTTTCCAACTTTGTAGGAAACAGAAAAGCATGACCATGATTCAGCTCATGGGGCTGTGGGGGTAGCAAGGTCTTTCCACTGAGGTTTAATAGGAAGGAGATGCCCCAAAAGAGACATAAAGCAAGACTAGATGGACCATAGGTTTTCTCTTTCTATGCCATTCCTGTAAGTCGTTTCTATACGTTGCAGCATCGGGGAAAGATACTGCTTCTTTCCACCGACTAAAATCTCCAACTCTGAGAAGCACTTTGTGGACAAAGCTCCTTGAGCTGTGCAGAGGAGACTATTAATGAAATAAAAAAGCTTAATGAGAAGCAACACTTAGTGCTTTGTCTGTGAAGGAATCGGTCTTTCATAAAAGACTTTGTGTTACCCTGATTTATCTATTTATTTTTCTATTGAATGTGCAAGATTGTTTAAAAAAGGTGGTGGGGAAGGTCACTGGGGAAAAGCCCCCTGCTCTACTCACTCATCAATTCTTATAACATTAAAAAAATTAATTTAAATTGCCACTTTCCTCAAAATGAAGTATAAAGCTTTCATAGTTCTGTTGTTTAATTTCCCAACTGGATATGAAATTAAGGAAATTGTAATTGTTTGACCTCTCGCATCAGGGAGTCTAGGTATTTTTTCTTTTGTTTCACAGGAGAACATCTATAAGAGAATAATGGCTTCCCTAGAGGCTCCATTTCTTGTAAAATACGATCTAATGAATTAAAATACATCTCTTCTTGTTGGTGCTTTTGCGTGCTGTGACCTGCCTTGGGTTTGAGTTCGGGATGCCTACCATTGAATTGTTTGAAAGCTCTCAGCACACTTCCTCCTGGCGAATTGTTCTTCCTGAAGTTTGTCCATTGATTGTATCCTCTGGATTGGGTCAGTTGTCTTTCTTACACGGTTCACTAATTTTTCCTCGCTAGGCATTGCTAATGTGCCTTCCATAAACTTGCAGCGTTTTTGAGCTTTGATCCAGGAACCTTTATAAATTCAGTAAAAACAATTAAAGAAGCAGGGCTTCCTCATGTCCCCCACCCCCCCTTTCTTTGTGTTCTTTGTTACTGAAGAGGGCTGCAAATATTTAAAACCATTTAAAGCCAGACCAAAAAAAACCCTTCTCTTTTGGTGATTTCTCCAAAATACCAGTTGATTATTGTTGGCAGGGACATCACACTGGAAAGGACTAGCTGTTCTGCGTGGTTTTGAGGCCAGAATACTGCTGAGATTGTCCCTGGTGGCTGGGTGGAGCTTGCTGGTTACCTGCCCGAGAGCCTCGGGGTCCTCACACAGCAGATGGACCTCTCTTGGGGTGAAAAAAGGCTGACATCAAAGAACAAACTCCTCTCCCCTGAAGGATGCAAAAAATTATGCACTGAATATCACTGAGGAAGTGGGAGGCATTGGTCTTGAGATCTCTGTGCTCTGTATGTCTGATCAAATGTATGTGAGGTTTTTCAGAGGGTCTAATATACTTTTAGAGAGTAGCTAGACATATCAGAACGTGGGGTAAGCATGCAGTCATTTTGAGAGCTCTGGCAGAGAAACTTTTGTCCTGTAGTCAGCACTTTGAGAGGTTTCCCAAGTGATAGTAATGGAGGCTGAGCTGAGTACTATTCTGTGATTTGCCCCCAGAGTAAGGATATTTTGCTTTTAAACAGCAAAGGTGAGCAAACATCAACCTCACTGATATATTTAGCTCTCAGTGAGTGTAAGGATGAATTCAACTGAATCTGTGATCTCTTGCTTAGCTCTTAATTCCCAAACAGGCCACACAAGTGGCCTTATGCACACCCTTAGAAGCTGGTAAGACAGCTCCGCTTGCGCAATGGGAAGCAGCTGGCAGGAGAGAACTATTGGAATGGTTTTGCTTGGGAGTTCATGGCAGAGAGGTGACTTTGTCAAGGCTACAGAAGAGTTATGCCTGGACCTAATCAGAAGTCAGGACCTGCTCTGTCACCTTTCAGGTTTTAGAAGCTCTGTCTTATGTAGCATGTGTACCTGGGGTTTTAATATGTAAAAGTCCTTGTATTTGTTTCCCTTTCTGCAATCTCTGTTGCTTTAAAGGGAGAGAAACTTTCCAACATGTCTCACATAAGCAAGTATCAGAAAGCAGAGGGTTGACTGTACTTCAGCACAATCCCCTCTGGGTTTGCAGAGGCTCTGCAGACTTCAGTGCCTGTGGGAGCTGAGGAAAGGCAGGATCTGGTCTGCGCCGTGCTGCTGGGCTGCGTTGGTGTGTGAGCGGTGAGCAACGGGAGCGAAAGCTCTGCCTGTGGCCAGCAGGCAGCTGCAAGGCAGGCAGTGGCGGCCAGCTCGCTGACAGCACGGCTCCAGCACCACGAAGAATCAAGCCCTTTGTATTTAACCATCCAGACCTAATATACTGACATGGTCGTCATCAGATACAGTTGACACATGTTTAAATGGTGTATCTCACTGCTTTGAACAAGTGGGAATGTGTTCTTGGACTGCTTTGCTCTCTGCATTTCTACGGAGTTTCCCACTGTCCATTTTCCATAGTTACTTACAGCAATTAACTGGAATCCAGGGCTGCAGCGGCTGCACGCATAGTCTCTCAAACCACACCTGTGGCTTTTTTGTGTCACATATAATTCATTACTGAGTGATGCTTCCTGCCTTGTCATCTTTAGACCTAGATGAATGAATAGTGCAGCTAAATCAGCTTAGCGCCGAACTAAAGCGGCAGTTCATGTTTAGCCGTCGCTCTTGCACAAGTCGTGCAGAAACTTATTTATGTTGGTATGGCTGGGTGTTCGCTGGAGGCTCCAGCTCTTTTGATATCGGATCCACTCGCAGTTTGCGTGTCCTGCCTCAGCTTTATTCTCCTTTCCAGAGGCATAGATACTGCATGATTCACTGTGCCTTTGCAGAGGCTCCAACGGGCAAAGGTATTTGTGCTGAAACCTCACCAGGCTGTAATTAATCTGTAGACGAAAGGAAATGGTTTTGTGACAGCTAAATGAAGACCAAATAATGCAAAGTGATGAAAGGTATGCTCAACAGTCTCATTCAGGATCTGAAGTTTCTATACGTTTAGCTTTACGGTGAGCTGCTAAACTTTTGAAACAAGAATTGCCTCAAGTCCCAGTTAGTGGCTGGCAAAAGTAGACAGAGAAAAACCTGCACATAATTATGTATTAATATGCAGAAAACTGCACAGAGATTAAAAAAATTACACCATTATTTAGTGTATTTGAAAACATTCAGGAAGCAAACATATAAACTCTACACAAGTGCTGTACACAGAGAAGCACGTGCTTTATGCGTTAGATCTGCAAGACCAGAGCGCATTCCAATGAACAGTCTGTCTCTTCCTCAGGCTTTAGCTATACTGAGATAGAAGACATCTGATAACCTTTAAAAAAATATTGCAGATTTTTGTAAATTAGGCTTGCTTTTTCTTTTCCAGATTTGGATTGTTTTGCAGAAGGAAAGAAGATGCTGATCATATGTTTGGAAGTTAAATACTTCTCTAGTGAAATGGTTTGGGATTTATTTTATTTTTAAAGAAGTAATATTTTGAATTCATGTTTCAGCTTGTTCATCATCAGTTGCACCTTTGATGCAGGTTCTCTCACATTACTTCATGCGTAGCTGAGATTGTTTTTAGCAGAAAGACGCAGTGGTAAACCTGGCAGCTTCCCTGTAGTTTGGTGTCAGTGACCTTTGCATGGGCACTCTGAAACTGATTGACATTTAACATTTCAAGCAGCAGCAATGGGTCCTTAGCTAACTGGAGGATCTTCCAGAGCACTGAGATTTTTCAACTCCACTTGTGTAGAATCATAGAATCCTAGAAATTTCAAGGGGCAGAGACCTGTGGGGGGCTCCAGTCCAGCCTTCAACGCCAGCTGGAGTTATCATCAACACCTTCAACATCAATACACGTTGGCTGTGGCTTGTCTAGTGGAATTTTGAAAACCTCTGAGGTGCTACAGTCTATTGGGCCTTCCAGAGAAAAAGCTTTTTTGAATGTCCAGCCTGAACTTCCCAAGCTGTGTTACACCAGATGCCACTGCCAGGAAGGGTTTAACTCCATCAGAGTTACAACTGCAGGGTCTCATGATAGGTCATGTATACATGCTTATTTTCACTTTTAATCTAAGCCTTTGATACCAAACAGCAGTTAAACTGTATTTAAGCTAAAGCCTGATCAGGTTTATAAAATCTTTGTGAAATCTTAATTTCACTGTGGCTACATAATACCTGTACGTTAGTAGCATCATAAGACTGTGGCAATGCTTGTTATTATGACTACCATTGTTATTGTCATCACTATCTCTATGCTTAATATGAGCATGCTATTTCAGGTTGCTATCCCTATTTTTGACAGCAGAAATCAACATTTTTTTATGACTGGACAGAGTTGCATACTGGTAGGAGAATACGTTGGATTCTATTATGACTTTAGCATTATCAGTAAAATGATCAAGTACTGTAAATTTAGATTATAATTATGGTGTCAGTCAAAAACAATATAAAATATTTTAAGGTTGACAGAGAATTTGGAGGGAATATATTTATCTCATTTGGAAGCTGAGTAAGGCCTAACAAAAGTATTTCAGGAATATATATGTGATCCAATGATGTTATATTCAGCAAGTATTTTCTAATTAGTCCAAGTTTTAAAGCCAGAACATTTCATTTTTGATTCCTGTTTTATCTACTTGTCATAAATGAACTCAGGATTCTGCACCTTTATTTATTTATTTATTTCAATATAATTTGCACTCTATACACCTACAGCAATACTTTTTGGTTTTGTTTTTTGTCTGAGATGTGAATTATTCATTCAACTAAGCAGGTTGTAGATAACTTGAATCTTGAGAAATGATTGATGGAGGAAAAGTTCTGTTTTCAATACTTTGATTTAGACATAAGCCAGTATTTTCAAACGTGTTTAGTGAATTGGCTGTTGAACTTCTTACGGACACTCTGGAACATCTTGTGTGTGCAGAGATGGGCTGGGTACATAACTCCTGGCTGTATAATTTCTTTAAAGCATCTTATCATGGACATCCAAAATCCTCCCACACGAGAATGATGGTGTTATCTGAGTCACACTTTGTCTTTGCTAGAAAAGATATCCAACACCATATCAGACCCCAGCTGCTTCTTGAAGTCACCTGAAGATTATTCTACTTCAAAACAGATCTTTGTAACTCTAGTGACTTAGAGATTCAGAACGACTTTGTCTTCCAGATCTTTCTGGTTCTTCCTTAAGGAAGACCCCTTTCAGTCCTACTCTGGCTTCTACAGGTTTTTAAGGATGACTTGAAGGAAGCGGTGAAGGCAAAGGGCATAGTAACGTGGCGAACTAGGCTGCCTCTCATATCACAGTGGGTATTGTGAGCACATCTGCTGTGAAACAAAGCAGTAACTCTTCCAACAGCAGCTGGTTTTACTTCTGTCTGTGCTGGTGTCTGATACCAGTCAGCTGCTTGGTGAACAAACAGCACCCACTGGAGCTGAGCGCCTTTAATGTGCAGCAGCGTGGTTCTGTGAATTTGCTTTCTTACCTTCATGCGTTTCTCCTTCTCTTCCCCCCACAAGTTTTTACTATGCTTTCTCTTGTAGATGGCAATATAGGATCAGGCTGCTTTTCATTTCCATCACTTTTCCCTGCTGTGACTGAATCTGTTGCAATTAAATTTTAATTGAGATGCACACTGCTTAAATAGACACAAGACAGCTACAGCTATTGCTAATTAATTTTCTTCCAAAATGACAACATTTAATAATTATATTCCATGTCACTTACATTATTTATACAAGTTTAACTCTGGGAATTTTTTTAAAGACACGTCAGCTGTGAAAGTGCTTTATGGTGTTAATCTCCTGTAAGGCAATTGTGATTAACTTAAGAAGCGAACGTACGCTTATGGTGCATTTAGTAAAATAGCACGTAGCTCTGCAAGTCACAAGAAAGGGTGGTAGTGTTTCAAGTTACAGCGTTCAAATTTAGAGAAACCCTAATAATAATAATTTGTGCTTCTGCATCATCTTTGAGGATCTCTAAGAACTTTTGGCCTATAAATGAACAAGCTCACACTTAATGACAGAGATTCCTCCCCAGTTTCTCACTTCACCTTGCACAGCACGGACAGATCATCTGCTGCCCCAGCTTGCAAAATTTCTTGCCCTTTGCTACCTTGTTCCAATACCAGGCAAAGAAAATGACCTTTTTGTATTTTAGTCTAAAGAATCCATCACTGGTTGCTGTCAGAGTGTTGGATGAGCAGGACCATTTGTCTGTTCAGCATGACAGTCCTTAGGCAGAGCTGTGACAATTTGGGGAGTCTGTCTGTGTGAGAAGTAGTAGTTGCTGCATCATGGCATGACTTGGTGTTTGTGGAGTGGCGTATAGTCAACCTCCAAACTTCAAATGTTCACGGAACAGGTAGAAAGTTCTTGGGACAGCTGAGAGGACAATTTTTCCAGCCTCTTCTGTGAGGGTGCACAATGGTGACACTCCCTCCGCAGAACAAAGGAGCCGGCTGTGGCAGGTGAGATGCATCAGCCCTGGGGATTTACTGAGAAAACAGGAAGCTTTGGGAAGGACTGGAGAGTCAGAGGGCTTTTTCTTTTTTTTTTTTTCTCATCAAGGTTCCCATCTAAGGTGAAAGTAAAATCTTGAAGTTACAGCAGAGAGATTTTGTGGGTCAGAGAAATAAATGTGGGAGGGAGGAACGGGTAAGACTTTTTGATCCCTCAGAGAACCCAAGACCAATACAAATCAAAACTAGGTGAGAAAAGTGACTGCAAGTACCTAGTTGTGCATATTTTATCTGCTTTAGAAACCTCTGTACCTTTCGGGTTGCCACAATCATATACCAGTACAAAGTTAAGCTGCTGTGGCAAAGCATGTATTTGCATTTACTAAGGACATTGGGGATTAGTACTGATATTGTGCAGCAGAATTATTTGGATCGTGCAACTCCCTTCCAGGAAGGCACAATAGAGAAATTTTCCAAAGGTGGCATCAAAAGTAATTGTGCTGCATGCTGCTGTGATCAGAGGAGGTTAAGATGTTGTGGACCTAGAGGGCTGATCAACAGAGCAATCGGAGTGTCTCAGCCAAAGGAAATGTGTTAAATGGTTGTATAGTGAAACTCTTTTGTTGGATATATGGGGTTATCATATACTAATCATCTCACATAAATTTTGGTGTCTTTGTGAAGCTAGGCATATTGGTTCACTTTATAGTGAACATATAGCAAAAAAGTATCTCCAGAAGCATTTTACTCTGTGTTAAGATGCATTTGAATGAAAGGCTGTCTGGTCGTCTGTCTAGCCTCATGTACTGTCAAGGAAGCAAAATTGCATTTTTAAAAAAGCTTTATTTTCCCGTCAACTTTGACAATAGCAAAACAGACTGGGCAGTCATTAGTTCTGTTTAGGTGTCTACTTTGTTTCTTGTGCGCTGTTGTGCAGTGGCAGGGTTTGAGACTTCAGGAAACTGTGTTTTGTTTTTCAAAAAGTAGGTTGTAGCTTAGTCTCCTCCTAAGAGGGTACTGTGGTTAATTATATACAGATTTTTGTGCTTATTGACAATACAGTCACGGTTCTTGGCATAGGCACAGAGTCTTGGCAGCAGAGTGGGGTGGGACAAGGGTGTGTGCCACCTCCTTTCTCCCCAGTGGGCCTGTCCTGGGAGGTGGCGAGGGTTGCTCTATTGCACCTGATGAGACAGGAATAATTTATTCCTCTAAAAAATAGACCTCTTCCTCTGTGTGTTTTCCCTGAAGTTATTTACACATGATATTGTTTGCTTTGAGGTCTCACACGCGCTGCAATTTGCATATGGTGCTGGCGTTACTGATAGTTTGTTCCTTTGATTGCGGATTCTCACGGTCCTGAAACACACTTTTAGCTACCGGTGCAGTTGTGTAGCTGTAGGGGCTGTAACCCGAAAGGCCACAGGTTTGTAAACATTAGTAGAGTTTTCTCCAAGATGCGCGGTATAAGTGGTGATGTCCAGGTCCCCACCAAAATACAGGGTAGAAGCCACATGACTTCTGGTCAGTTTTGTATCATTTCACTGGCCAACAAAAGGGAAGGCTTAAACATTAACAAATGTTCATAGCTACCAGTTCTCTGCTCTAAAATTCTCAGTGGGGTGCAGCAGTGAAAAGCCAACCCTGTGCATTCTTCAGGTCTGTTTCTCTGGAGGCAATTGCCTGGATTTATGCACATAAACAAAGACCGATCTTCAGTTACAAGAGTGCTAAGGGAAGACATCTAATGTTTTCTCAATATATCACTAACGATTTGGGGATGGCTAACAATTTCTGTTTTCAAAAGATACGTATTCTCTGTTTTTCCAATAAGCATTTAATAAATTATCAATAAATCTGTGGAAATGTGAGTTTGCAGCAGACATAGTAGCTCCAAAATACAAAATGTATTGAAGTCTCTCACTTGTAATGCACGAAACTTGCGAAAAGCCCAAGGGGTCAAAGTGGTTACCAAATGTTGGGTAGCTGTGGTCATGGTTTAAATACAAGAAATTGTATGGGCATTTATAACTGGTGACATGTTCTTTATCCCTGTGCCTTCAGTTCTATGAAACTGCACTCACATAGATGACTGTAGAGATGGAAGATAACGTTTAATTTCATCAATACAGAAAAACCTAACTTGCTTTTCAGTCAAGTGCTAGGTTATGACAGCAATTAGGATGAATACGTGAAGAGGTATTTCAGTATTTCTGGTGTATAATTTTGAATGTCGATTTGCCTTGACACTGTGTGTTATAAAAAAGAGGAAAAGGATATAAGAAATATGCTCACTCTTTTAATGAGGGACAAGTGAGTTATGATAAATGAGTTATGCAAATGGTTATTCCCTTACTTGAGGTAAAGACAGTTAACTGAAGAAGTCTAATATTTCTCCTAAAATAGAGCAATGGTTCCTGATTTTCTGAGGAGATCTGATTATCATCCTGGAAATCTGTAATAGAACAGAGGGCATTCCAAGTTGGCAGTTTCACTGGTGAAAACTAGTATGAATGAGACTGGGAGTGGACAGATATCCCTGGTCTATATGGCCAATCTGACTCAAAGAACACATATTTAGGCCTTGATTGAGAAAAGTGCATATGGGTTTGCTGAAGTCTCACTGAAGCCAATGAGATTGAAAGTGTAGTGTGGTAGACTTTAAAGGGCTTTGAAAGAGGAGACAATGGTTGAGGCAAAACAAAAGAGCATGCCATCAAAGGATGTAAAGCAAAGTGACAGGAACAAAGTGACAAGCTAGGAAAATGCTCTTTGCTCCCACATTCTGAATGGCTGTGAAATCAGCTTTGTACTCATTAGAGCCAGTGTAAAGGAACTTGCTGTAAATGAAAATGAATGGCTTAGAGGCTGGTGTTTTGATTTCAAATGTGTAGGTGAGTGGCAGGAAGCTCAAGGAAGGGCTAAACTCTGAGATATTGTGCAGAAGGATGAAGCAGGACTCAGAGGTGGCCTAGAGGCAAAATCTTACAGTGAGATTGGAGGAACCTGAGGACCACCCTGGTTTTCACACTTGATGCTCTACACCTCTGTAGCATTTGGCATCCTTTGCCACCTTCTTACTGCAGCCAGTCTACTGCGAGAAGATGCTTGAGAGGTAGACTAAGGTTTCTGTGCAATTGAAGGGAACCAGGTCTGAACTAGGTTGATCTGTGAGTGAAATATAGGAAAGATTTAGCAGAGAGAAATCCCAGAGATAATGGGGTACAAAAGATTGGATACAGCGTATCTGTGAACAAGGAGGAAGATGGAATGAGTTAGGCATGAGTGGGATTTTGATTTTAGAGAGAGGCAGACCAAAGCAAACCGGGTTGGTGAGGAAAAAGAGCAGAAAAAAAGAGAGAAAGGGCAAGGAGAGCAAGAAAAGTGGCTGTGACATGATTAGAAGATGGTTGTGGAGGAGTGAGGTGATTAGAGAAGAGCAGATGGAATTTTAGGAGCAGGATGGGTGTTGTAGATGGGAGGTAAAAGACTTGCTTTGTTTTGACTTTTCTCTGGGAAGAACTTCAACAAGCTTGCAGGAAAAAGGGATACACAGATAGTATATAATTACTGTATGCATTATAACAGAAATAATGTACAATAACTGCAAGGTAAATAACTTATACCGGCAGTACTAAATATAGATACATACACGTGTGTGTGTGTGTGCATAATCTCCTATAAAAAGGTTTTGTCCTCAAGAATTTATATTAATCCTTTGCATTTTGTCTTAAATTAGGTAGTGTGAAGGAACGGAAGCAAACAAGGAGGAAGTATTTACGGGTTCTTCTCAGGCTAGCCTTAATGATTTGAAATAGTAAAAAATATCTCTTTTGTGTGTGCTGTCCAGTTGCCACAGCAGTTACTCTGCCCCAAAGTCTGGTATAGCCTCTGAATAGCTGTGGTGTCTCAACAAGAGTGAATGCAGTTTCCTTTGCTCAGCTTCTGGCCTGGTTACTACCAGACATAGTTCTTTTGCTTCACTTGCTTCAACTGCCCAATTCCATATACACAACGTGGTTCCTAAACTGTTCCTCTGAGCCATAGCAACCCACTGACATTTGTTAAAAGTTTACTGCTAGCCTGGGTTTTGTTCCAGTAAGTTTTGTGGACATGAGATGTGCTGGCATGTCAGCCTAGCTGCTTTTGTATGTGAAACAGATACTTCAGGGCAGTAGAGGATCAGACCACCTCATATTTCCAGTCTTCTCTAGGCTGTGGAAACACCACTGATGGAGTTGGGAAGGAAGACTTTTCCTTTAACATTATAATTTTTTTCATTCTTTTGTTATAGAAGCTATTTCTCCCCTTTTTTGATCCTGGCAGCTACTTGGCAGACCAAGAAACTGAGTCAGTTCTTGTAGGCTACCAAGAAAAAATTGCACGTATTCTGTTGGTGAATGGTTTTATATCTATCTCAGTCATCAAAATACTTGTAGCAAGGTAGACATAACTGCATAGTAAAGGAATGTATACTTGGTAACATTGCCATTGGCAGGACATAAACACCTTAGAGTTTATCAGTGTTTTCAAAGATGTTTATTATTTAAGTCTTACCAGTCCTTATCACAAAAGAAAAAAATACAGAAGTTGGACGGTAGAAGTTAGTTTCACTTATAATCAGAGACCGTCAAGCTCTCTCATTTTTCTCATGGATAGTACTGGAGCCTTTGCAGTTTCCATCTTTCTGCTTGAATTGAGGGCACTAGGGCTGGGTGTAGTGTTCCATTAGCAGTCAGTTCAGGGTTAGACAGAGAGACATAAGAATCTCCCAAGTTTTGTGTAGAAAAACTTATTTTGCTTTAGTTGTTTGTAGAGCTTGTTAGCCACTATTTGCCCACCATAAACCTGAAGACATCTTCAGTCAGTGTTGCTCCAAACACAGTCTTCATTTTGATCCATTGTTTTCCAGGTGGTTGGCCTTGTATGTGGTTGCTTTAAATTATATAATATTTGTATCTAGCCCATGTAGGGATAGAGAGCAGGTCACTGGTACAGAGTAATCATCTCTATTTACCATATTGGTAGTCATTTGTCACTGACAAACTTCACAACTCTGTGTTTGTTTCCAGTCACTGATACGCAAAATGACTGTAGCTCTCCATTCATATGAATGCTTCTACCAGATTCAGTAGTACCAGTCAGGACTAATTTGTGTATTAAATGAGCTATTCCACTTCTTGTTTATTACTTGAATTTGCAGCATTAGAGTCTACACAATTAAGGAACCTCTTCTCTTTGAGTCCCTTGGTACCTTGATTAATTTCAATCTTGACATCTTGATTTCTGGCTAAATGAGTGCTCATTTTCACCCTTGTCTTTTGTCATTAGCTTAATACCCTCCTGAATACTTTAGCCTGTCTCCTGAAAGACTTATTCCCTTCCACTGAAATGACAGCCAGCCACGTTGTACAGTCTCTTTTCTCTGTAGAAGATGGAACTCCACTGCTGACAACTGAGGGGCTCTGCCTTTCGCCACTTACTTAACCATTAATTTTTGGATTCATATATAGCCCTGTAACTTGAGTCGCAGCTCACAGAAGCGAGCACTGTGCAGAATATAACTCTCATTCTCCCTTATATAAAGTTCATTGCAAGGACTCTTTGTCATTCTTGAATCTTTCTGCACTGGTACGCTTGTGTCCTTGCAGACTAGGCTGCGTTGTGCTTCATGGGTACATCCCATATAACTCTGTCCTCTCCTACTACATCAGACTGTCAGAGATTTCAACAGTTTGGGGGTTTGCAAATGCTCTGTTACTTTTGAGTATGAGAGTGAACTTGAGCACCTTCATAGATCACTCCCAACCCCAAATATTCTATGTTCCTGTTAGAAACTCTTCTCCCATTCCCATCTGGATGAATTTTGCTCAACTCTCCTGTTTATGAACTGCCAACCATTTTATGTGGTCTTCATCCTGCCTTCAGCTGGCAACTGTAGTCTTATAAAGACAATATGTGTTTCTACCCAGTGTGGAATAGCAGCTTGTGTGGTGTATGTGTTCAGCAGAGGAAAATGAGCCAAGTAAAGTGTTGCTTTTTTGTTTCTAATTACATTCTTGTTTCCTTCCCAGGCTTCTCTCTTCTACATACTTAGACATGTGCCTCTGGAGGGGGGATTCAATAGGCTGATGAAGTGAACTGGTATGATTAAAAATAAACCAAAATTTTGTAATGAAACATGTTCTGAAAGAACTCTGTTGCTATAGGGACCTTTGAAAGGATGCAGTCATCTTTCATTGCTCAAAATAAAGGTTTTCATTCCTTGAGCTAAATGAGGGTTTTCTTATCCAAGCTTTGGAGCTTATTCAGTATCATCTGGATGGACTAGTCACTACAAGACAATATTACTCATCCCACCCCTACATAAAGCAAACCCATTAAACTTTGCTGCATGTGGTTTGTATTTGAGGTTTCATTCAGGAGAGTTGAAAGTGCCCAAACTACAGCAGTAAGGAAGTGAAACCCTGGGAGGATTTATCCTTCAGTCACCATCAGCCAACAGAACGTTCCCTTCCACCGTCTCAAAAGCTCCCTCAAGTCTGATTTCAAGGCAGCTCTTTTCCTCTTAGCCAGATGTCCTGCACTGGCCCTCACTCACTCTGTGGAACCTGAACGAACGTCTTTGTTCAGAATCAGTTTCTGCTCCGCTTGTAGTGTGTGCAATTTACTTTCTTAGTATGTTTTCTTCATAAACCTGCTGAAAAGTCAATAGGTTAACTATTACTGATTTGGAATTAGAGTCGAATTTTGTTGTAAACCAGTTTAACGGCTGGTCCTCCAGCCCGGTCTGTGTTTAGCTGATACTCACCCTGGTGTTATCTGCCAAGCACCACAAATGTTTTATCTGACATGTTGGTTATTAACAGTTTCTGCTCTTGTTGGAGCACAAAGACTTGATGAAGGGATTTTTTGGTTGTTTCTTAATTTTCTTTTTCTGTTCTGGTATGCAAAGGTTTCCCAAAATGGACACAATACCTTTTCGTTAGAGGCAGGCACATAGATACAGGTAACATTTGTCCTTCTTTATTTTTTTAAAAAAAAACAAACCCAGAGAATTCTGTAACAGGAAATTGAAAACTTCTTTGGATTTACATCAAAAAACCCAAACCTAGGCAAGTCTTTTGCCAGAGTTCTCTCACCCTTACAACAAAACCAAACAACTAAACAAAAAACAAATGAAGATTCATGGACCAGTTACAACGGTGACGCATCGGTTTTAAGCAATTTTTGTTTACCTGGTGGTATCCTCCCATATTTTTGCAGCATGTTTACACAGTCTGATTGCAGGAGTGTCTTGATTATCTTCTTTCACAGTTTTTCACATGTTGGAATTTGTATAGTAAAAATTTTCTCATGATAAGACACGTAGGATTGGCTCTGTAAAAGTACAAGCATGACTTTGTTTTCCTGTTCCACCACAAAAGGCTCTTCCCTCCAGCCCCCACTCCTCCATCTCTGAGTTCTTCCAAAGGTAGAAACAAAGATAACTTCTGAGAGAGAGAGGAGGGAAAGTCAGGTACCCCAGTCTGCATGTCTCAGCATGGACTAATGCCGAATCTGTGTCTGGCTTTGCACTTTTATGTCTGCTCATGTGTTTTGATGATGTATTGTAACTGTTTATAACCCAGCACCTGGAAGATAATTTCTGTTCAAGGCTTTAAGGTTGGCAACTTGAAAATATACTCAAAGTGGAGAAATGATTCAAATTTTTCTGATATTTTATGAACTGGTCTTATTTGTGAGGAAGCAGCAAGATTAAAGTGACATTAGAGTTTGTGAAAAAGATGAACAGCAGGTTAAAACAACAACAAAAACAAAGGGTGAAATGGGAGTTCCCTCATTCATTATCATGTCCTTTCCAATAATTATAGCCTAGAAAGTAAATGGCTTTAGAAATGGAAAACTCATTTATATTTCAAGTTCGTGGCCTCAGTGTTGTCATCTGGTGCCGTGGAGTGTCCTAGGACAGCCTGGCCTCTGGCTGACATTCCTGAAGGATGCATGTCTTTTATGGGTTCTGTGCCACAACTGTCAGCCCTGTCCACAACCAGGTGCCCCAAGGTCCAGGGTGCCCGTGTGCAGACACTGGCATTGCACCCTTAGTGTCCAGGGCCTGTTAGTGTCTGGTCCCTGCTCGAAAGTCTCCAAGTTGCATCCAGCTGGTGAGTGCTAGTTCTGCATGTAGCTGAATGTTTAGAGACATTCTATATGGTGATGATTTCTGATCACCACCACGAACTTCACTGGCCTTGTTTGATATAAGTTGAAGGCCACTGTGGTCAGTGTAAGGAAGGACAACACTTGTGGCTCTTTCTGAGGTGCGTATGACATTGTTTCCTTTCCTATGCATGGCACCATGTGAAGCAGTGGATTGTATCCTTGTGTTTAGGTGCTCCAGCTACAAAGAGTGATAGAGCATGCTGGAGAGCTGCATTCCCTGGGGCCGTTTGAAGGGCGTATTTCTCCCATCAGAGACCCTTGCTTGCATCTCTCCCTGCATGTTTTCTCTCTCTCTCTTCCCTCTGTGCCATGTGTCCCCGCCATGCTAGGTGTCATACCATGCTTTTCCCTGCCCCAGCAGGACTATGTGTTTTCGTCTCCTGTGGTACCTGGTCTGCCTGCAACCTCTTTCTCCCTCTTTCCTATGTTACTCTGTTCTCTCTCCCCAGGATTTGCCATCGTCTGCCTTGTGCCTGAACTTCCATTCACTGATATTCTTCAGTAAGGCCTTGCCTACTTCTAGTCTCTAAGGCAATCTCTCTTTCCCCTTGTTTCTTCTCTCTCTTCCAGGCTCTTATTCATCTTCAGGTACCCCCTGTTCTTTCCACATCCAACTAAGCATCCCTGGAAACATCCCTCCTTCCCTCATGCCTCCTTCTAATCATGCATTTTATCACGCTTTGCCTCTCTTGTGCACCTCCCTGGACAGAGTTGTGCCCTTTGGTGCCTAGAATATCCCTGGAACTTCTGGATCTGGTTGGAGGTGACGTTCTAAAGTTATCACATTACATGGAAATGCTACCAAGCACCAGGCAGTCCTGGGCGCACTTTGGCCCCTCACAGAAGGCAAGAGTGACTTCTTCCTCGTGCTTTTGGTTTGCCGTTGCCATATGGAAATGGCAGATGGTGTTGATCAGGAAGTTAATCTAGAAGCGTATCCGTTTCATGCCATACGCAAAAGGTTTGTTCATTAAACTTAGAACTCTAATTTAAAGCCAATTAACAGAGTGATTTGAAGAGACTTGTTGTTTTTGAAGTTCAAAAGAGATGCTAAGTCTCTGATTTCAGTCTTTGTACATTCCAGAACCTGTATAACTATTGCAGTGTTGCCAACTCTCCTGGGTTTTGTCTCCTTTTTTTTTTTTTCTTCTCTCCCCCTCCCCCCCCTTCATTTTTTTACATTATGCAACTTTTGCCAAAGGCTGGAACTGTTCAGTGCTTTGAACGCCCAGCTTTCTTAGCATTTTTAGCCCTATTTTTATGGGTAGGTAGGCAGAACCTGTGTGTCTTTCTACCCTCTTTGCTGAGAGCCAGCACAGCTTCCTCCTCTTTCCCTTCAGCAGCCCGGTATTGCTTTTCTCTAAGCAGGAGCTGGGGGAGGAGGTAGAAAAATGGAATAAGCCCTGAGCAGCTCTGTGCCTTCCTAACACCACTTCTGTCAGGGTTTTCTCTGCTTCCTTTCCTACCTTCCTATAATGTGTCCCAGAACCCAGTAGGGACCCACCACAGAAGTTTTCTCAAGCTTGGAAGGGGCAGCAGGAGCCTCCAGACAGACAGCTACTGCTCTACACGTGTACACCCCAATGGACAACTCTAATTTCCATGTGTAATCAACCCTGTTAGAATTAGCCCAAGCAGACCATTCCTAAGAGATGTCAAGATAGGAAACCTTGTGTCTGGAGGACCCAAAAAGTGATTAATTCTGAATTAATATTTATGCTGCTTTTGCCTGAGATTGATATTCTGTAAACACTTTTAGATCCTTCAGCAACAGACAGCATGTTTGGATTTGGTAGTGGCATGTGTACAGAAAAAACTTTCTTTAGTAATGTGAAGCTGTTGGTGATACAAGAGAAAATAGAGGGGTCAAGTTTTGCTGTGGTATAGAGGCTATGACTTCACCAGGTTAACTGCTGCTACTTCCATGTAATTGAGAACATAATTTGGCTCAAACCCTGGGAGACTGAAAAGGTTCACAGCAGCCACTGTATTAAGCCAGTGTTCAAAACAGTTGGCTCACACTGAATTTCATAAGCAGCTCATGTATTCAGAAGGCTTTAGCTGTATGACACAGTCCACTGCAAAAGAAGAGGTGGTGGGAGTATCTCTTTGCTTATCTTAACTGAAACAGCAAGCCAGGAAAAGCTATCAAACGTGATATTGTACCTACATGGGGGGCAATGTGGCCGAACAGATAAAGCACCTCCCTGTGAGTGTGTGAGGACAAACCTGGTGAGAGCTGTGCAAAGCCTGCCCTCGGTTATCTCACCTCCCATCGGTCGCACCAGGAGCCAGCAGCAGTGGGGCTTCATCTTGGCTATGCTGCAGTGGAGGTGGTGCTGGCGTCAGCAGCCAACGCTCCTTCATTGTGTCCCCTTGGGGGTGATGGCACCTTGCTGATGCTGATGGGACTGTGACTGAGGAGGTCAGGTAGAGATGGACTTAAAATGTAGGAAAGGATAGATATTGGTCTGAGAAAGCCCAAAATATTCACAAAAGCACAATGGCTGCTGGAACCTCCTTCAGAAACCTGTTCCTGTTGCCTCATGGGGTGAAGGCAGCAGTCAGTGGCTGTGGTGGCTTCTGGAGGGTTGGACCCATGTCACAACATCACCAGCAGCACCCACCCTTGTCACAACATCACCAGCAGCACCCACCCTCTGCTAGAGAGGCTCACTCCCACAATGCTACTTAGTCTTTGAGGAGGGATGGCCAAAACTGGTGACTTATGTTTCAAAGAAAAGCTTAGGAGGCAGAAATCTTTTTCTGCTCTGTCTAGGAGAGGAGAAGGGGAGGTTCCTGATGAAAGAAAAATCCCAAAGAAGGAAATAATACCTTTTCAAGACAGGGGTGTGCAGTGAGTATGGCTGATGAGTATCTGTTTATTCCCAAGTTTGCTAGCAGTCCCACTCAGGCTGATGGCCTCCAAAAGAGACAGGCATTTTGAGAATGCTCTTTTAACCATTCCTTGAGCACTTAGCGGAAGGGATTGTTTTATTAGGAAAGTTTACGGCTTCTTGTTTTCCCTCAAAGGCAAATGTGACTTTGTTGTTTTTAATTCTGTTGGGATTTCTCCCTTTTAATATACAACGCAGCTGTTAAAATAGCTGGGGTTGTCTAGGGCAAATCATATAGCACTTTCCTTGTTCAGATCTCAGATGGCTGCCTTTTTAGTGTTGCTGCAGAATTATATTACAGGGCATATGAATAGTGCCAGTATTAGTGTCAAAATCAATTACCCAACCCTCCTCCTGCAGAGAAAGCTACAAACCTTAGGAACAATCTGAGTAATCCATTCTGGGTTTCTAATTCTGAGTAATGACGGAGGGCAGAGACTTGTGCTTGAATAAGTGCACAGGGTCTTTCTCTGTATAGTCACTCCTAAATGCATGCTCTTTACAGGAAAAAGCAGGCTCCCTGTGAAACCCTTTTTCATGCCAAATAGCTCACTGCTAAGATTAATCTGTCATTGAATTTATAAATTCTGTGTGGCACAGAGCAGCGGAAAAAGTTTAGCATTGAACAGAAAGCAAACTATGCATTGCTTAAAAAATGAATGCTGTGCTCCTGGATGGTGTGGATTGACTGCCTCCATCAATATATCTTCTTATACTGGTAATAAAAATACTTCCATATCCTTGTGCCTCCGAGGATCTCAAAGCACTTTGCAAATAGGACAAAGTACTATTTCCTATTTTATGGCTCTGGAAACTGGCTGCGAAAGAGGTTAAGCTTTTTGCCCAGGGACACAGAGGAGACTGTAACAGAGCTGAGATGGGAACCTAAATCTCCTGAGCTGTGTCCTGGTCATGCACTGCACCAAAACACAGCAGGGGAGTCTGCAGTTCTCCAACTCTCAGCCATCACCAATGAAATTTCAATAGGTGGGATACAAAATTGGTGTTGGCACTCCTTTGATCCCTGATCTCTGTCGTGGTCTGGGAGCAGAGGTGCTGAGCAGGGTAGGATTCAGCTGAGGCGAGTGCTTGTGTCCTCCTGGACTGGAACAGTCAGTTATGGTTATGGGTGACTATAGAGGAAGAATGACTTTTGGTTTCTACTGACTTGGTGAAAAGCTCAGAGCCTTGCATCCAACCTGCTCTGCCCCAAGCACCTTTAGGAAACTAAAATAATTATAGACTTATTGCCTTAAATCCTGAAAGATTAGAGTAGTTGCATTCTTTTACTTTTTTTT
>WEIS01027358.1:0-19901 GCA_013389965.1 Todus mexicanus
GCCGCCCTGGTGGCCCACGGAGAGCAGAGTAAGGTCGAGCACTAAAAATAAGCGGTCGTAATTGTTTGCACGTTATAAATATGTAAAGGGCGAATGTCGGGAGGATGGAGCCAGGCTCTTCTGAGTGGCACCCAGTGACAGGACAAGGGGCAAGGGGTGTAAACTAGAACACAGGAGGTTTCACTTGAATATTAGAAGGAGCTTCTCTGCAGTGAGGGTGACAGCGCCTGGCATAGGCTGCCCAGGGGGTTGTGGAGTCTCCTTCTCTGGAAGGTTTAAAACCCACCTGGACGAGTTCCTGTGGGACTAGGTCTAGGTGATCCTGCTGTGGCAATGGGGGGATTGGACCAGATGATCTTTCGAGGTCCCTTCCAATCCCTAACAATCTGTAATTCTAGGGATTTGGCCCCAAACTGAGGAGAGGCGCACGTCTGCTGCTAGGATTGTACCCTCGTCAGATTTAAACTGTATGTCATGTGTTTTAATTTGGTGTGTTTAAGCAGAAGAAAGCCAAGGGAAATGTGGTTATTTTTATTTGGCCGGTTAATTGCTCTCATTGACCAGGGCATTTTTCCCAACCGCAAAAACCACCTCGTTCAGGTTTCAGCAGAGTTCACTTGGGCGTGAGGAAAACAAACTCCAGTCTCACGGAGAAACACGTGTTGCCACAAGTACAGGGCCATAATAAAATCCAGTGCTCCACATAGCTAGGAAGGGCTGTAAATCAGTTTCTAAGAGTGTTGAAAGACATCTGGGGTTTTTTGGGGGGTGTTTTCCTATGACCTGTCACAGGTTAGAGATGGCTCCAGAAAGGAGCAGTACTGGGGAGCTCACCCATGAGGCTGTTGTTGCTGGTGTCAGTCCTGTAGCAGTATGTAGAGGAGCGTTATTTCTCCTGAACTCTACCATGATGCTAATTCCGATTTGGAGAAAAAGGGGGAGAACGTCGTGTGGTGCTCTGCCACACAGGAGTGTTGTGGTCCGAACAGAAACTGAAGTTAAGTGGCTTTGGGCTTTTCTGGGTTTGGATGCTTGGAGTATTGATCAAGTGGCTTTAATCGAAAATGTTTAATGGTAAATGTAGGTCTTACTGTGCTTTTTAGGACACAGCTCACTTCATTTCTTTTGTGAATTGTATTTCAGATGTAGGGAGGAAAATACCACAAATGCGTTAGGACAGTTAATATTAAACACCAGAAAAGGAATTATGAACCTGGTATTCCGCTGGGAGTCTTTGTGTTTGTTTTTCATCAGGTGTTTTAGCTCTTTGTAACGGTGGATCGCATATGAGAAAGGCAGGTGATACAGCTGATATAGCCTTGTGCTTTTAGATGATGCGTTGCTCTGTGGGTAACGAGGTAGTAATCTTTTTGTAGTCGCTATTATGCCGTACCTGGAGAAATCCTTCAAGCAGTTGCTGTTTTTGTCATAGGAATGTTTGTTTTATTTTAGGGTATGCTATGACTGGCTTCAGACTCCCCATCACTGCTTTCAGAAAACTAAATGTCTGGTTTGGACTGTGGGAGAAAATCCCCTCCAATAAACTGTATCCCTCTTGGAGGAGAAGCTTATTCTGTAGCTGCCAAGCGAGCACAGTAAACTACAGAAGATGTTTCAGCTTTTCTCCAGTAAAACTCTGTGCACTAAGACTTTCCCCAGAGCATATCTCAGTACTTTCTCTGCGGAACAAAAGCAGCAAAAGCTCTAAAAGGAGCAGACAAACTGTACAAGAAGAAGAGGAAGAAGAGGAGGAAGAAGAAGAGGAAAGCGGTTTTGAAGATGAATTTGAAGATGACCCCAATGTCGTAAAAGATTACAAGGATCTTGAAAAGGTTGTGCCGTCTCTTCGATACGATGTCATCATGAAAGCTGGTCTAGACATTGCAAGAAAGTAAGTATGGAAGAAGCAACCTGCTGATGAGAAGGATGTCGTGCATCTAAAATTTGAGTTTTGATACCCTTTTATTGCTGGAATAACTCTGTATTTGTGAGGGTTTTTAGCATGACTGTTTTGATTGTCTAAAAATACGTTTTGGATGTATGCATGTTCTGGTTTGTTCCACCTTACCTCCCTTGAAACAGGTGCTTTTTTTGCTCTTCACTATCCGCAATATTTCTAAGTTTGTTGAGGAGGCATTTTCTATCAATTACTATTTATTCGAAATTAAGAAAATGCAAAATAGTGCACTAAATAATACAAAAAGATCTGATTTGAGATTGAGAGAGTAAAATAATACACCACCTAATGGCTGTAGGCATGGGTGATGGTAAGTATAAACCCAACATAGTAGGTCAGCCAGGTAAATCTGCAGTCTATAAATGTATCAGTAACTTTGATCTGCTGCAACCTACAGCAGCCTTACACTGCAGTGCCGTTATAACAGAATATTAGTGTAACTTCATCACTTAAAAAACTGTCTGGTGCAGGCAAGGGGACATTATTTGCTGGATATTCAGAAGATGGGTCTTTATAAATAGTTTTTTATTGCTTGCACCTGTGGCACAGAGCAAATAATATTCTATTATTTCATTTAATATCCGTGAAAGACTTTTTCTTTACTTCCAGTTCAAGTCTGTCCTGACCTTCAATAAAGGTGTCCTTTATGCACGTATCAGGCTTGTGGAAATGTGCCTTGCACATGAATGGCATTCTTGTGTATCTGCACAGAAACAATCGCGCTTGGTCTGCTGCACACTGTAAATGCAATAAAACCTTGTTTTTCTTCAGTAAAGTAGAAGATGCATTCTACAATAATGAACTCAGGCTGAATGGAGAAAAACTATGGAAGAAAAGCAGAACTGTAAGACTTAAATTTATTTGTTTTTAATACAGTACAAGAAAATAACTAAGGCATGAGCTCTTCTCTCTCTAAATCGCTCTGTGAAGGTGAATGAGTAGCATTGCTAACACCACATCCAGCTTTGTGTGTGTGTGTGACTGTGACTCCCTGGGTGAGATGTGATTCCCTAAGGCAGACAGGAGACTTATGTTATTAGAGATTAAAATCTAAGGCTGCAAGTCAGGAGAAGGCAGACGGCAGCGAGGACAGAACTTTCTAAGTTGCGGAAAGAAGTGATGATAGATGCAAGGGTGATGGAGTAGGAATGATTAAATCTGAGATACTGAGATACATGATTGAAGAAAAAGAGAAAGTTTGATGATGGAGAGGTATTGAAACCAGGGTAGCTCAGGAAAGGCGATTGTGTCTATGGTAGAGCACACAGGAGGAGAAGAGCCAGAAGCGTTGCAGGCCACGCTCTTTCACAAGCTCACCAGGGGTGGTGACAAGCATACTTCTACCCACCCTTTATGTGGGGGTGATCCTAGGTGATGGTTACTGTCATCAAAGGGCAATAGGAGGAGAAGTTTTAATTCCCGATCCCCTAAAATTAAGGCTAGTTTTTGAGAGGCAAACTGCTTGTGTGACTATTGAAAGGAGCACAAGCAGTTGGCCAGCACTCTGTTCTTTAAAACACTTGAAACTGTTTTAAAGGCAGGAGGGAGAACTTCACGTTTTTCTGGTTTTTGTCTGTGTTGATACAAAAAGATTGGGAGGAAGCACTCTTCAGGAAAAATAAACTACATTACATGTTTTTCACAGAGATACATGTCGGTTGTAGAGCAGGAAGGGTAAAGCTCTTGGCAGAGAAGGTCGCAAGACATTGAATTGGTTATTGTCAGGGCTTTCCTAGAAGTTCATAGCTGGAGGACCTGTAACAGGTCTTCCTCCTCTCTTGCGAGATCATTAAGATTAAAAGAAAAGAAAGGAACAATATTAAAATTGGACATAGACTGCAGGGATTTGGTTTCCCCGGGGAATGTCTATAATCGCTCATCTTCTCTTTCTGTTTCCAGGTGAAAGTCGGTGACACGCTGGATTTCCTAGTAGGTGAAGATAAAGAAACAGGAACTGCTGTAGTTATGCGGGTAGTCTTGAAAAAAGTATCTAACAAAACTGAAAGTGAAAAATACAAAGTGATTTTGAGGCGTTGGAAAAACTTAAAAGTGCCCAAACAGGATGTACTTAAGTAACAGGGAGTCGCATGTGGCAGCGTAAGATTGTTGCAGAAGAGCGTATTTGTTGTTAAATATGAATTTTGGTTAAACAAAATTACAGTACCCTTTTTTAAGGGGATGTGTCAGAGTGTTCTGTCCCTCTGCTGCGTACATCACTGTTCATTCAATAAGCCCGTCGCTTTTTGCCGTTAGTTTTGTTTCATGGTACTGTGGGATAAACGATCCAACCTTTACATTTCCAGGCAGTTTCCTTACAGATGTTATAAACAATGAACCAATAAAGTCTAATCTGATCACTGCTTAATTGCTGTCTTAATTTCATTAGCAGAAAGGTTACATTAAAGCTGGCATCGCAGCAAGCAGAGCTGCTTGCTTAGTTTTATCTCTAGATTTGTGAAGTAGTTAGGCATAAAAAGCCTAATTAGGTAAAATGGTCATGATTGTTTTGATCTCGGTTAACAACACCAACTCCGT
This sequence comes from Todus mexicanus, assembly GCA_013389965.1. Classification (NCBI taxonomy): domain Eukaryota; kingdom Metazoa; phylum Chordata; class Aves; order Coraciiformes; family Todidae; genus Todus; species Todus mexicanus. The sequence continues at coordinate 4,493 of WEIS01027358.1, forward strand.
GTGTTTATGTGCTGCTGCTGTACCAAGATTACAGGAGGATACTCGTTGTAGCTGCATATTTCTAAGCGGGAAACTTTGGGGTGACGGAGAATGAGTCATGGCAGCGATACTCTGCTGGGATGAAGGTGGCAGACCAGTGAGGAGAGGCCTGGAGTACTGCTCATTTTTACTGCTCAGATAACCGTGCAGTTGAAAAGGAAATGACAGTTTGTCACGTATTTACTTAAGTGTGGGCATTGAAGAGAATATTTAATACTTTTAATACTGGTGTAAAGATCTGAGCAAAGGTCAGACTATACCCTGGTGAAAAGCTCATGTCTGGATTACTACAGGAAGTACAGGCGCCTCAGGAGTAACCACTTGTGCTTGTAACGCTGAACAGATGTTTCTCCCAACACAAACAACCTGTTGGATGAACTGTGGTGCAGACAGAATTTTTATTCTGTTCGTATATTTTTAGACAGCCACATGCAGGTGTGTCTACAGGAAAGCTGGCCAGTAAGAGCAGGTGGCTACTGTTCATGCAGACCACGGTCTCCTCCTTAGCTAGCCTGAAGTGCCTGGGGGGAAGAAGATAGTCCAGAACAGGCAGGACAGTGTTTCTTTGGTGTTCCTGAAATCTAAATGAGCAGGCAAGAAACTGTCACTCACAAAGCAAACGCAGTGCAGTGGTTAAGCATCATAAAAGCCCTGGTAAAGTAACAACAGGATTTTCACTGCCTAAAATTCCTCTGAGTTGGGACGAAGCAGTGGTGCTCACCTGGTGGGAAGTGCCTGGGAACTGCTGGGCTCAGCTGCGAAGAGCTGCTTGATGAGTGTGTTTAGCAGGCTGTACCAGCTGCCCTCCATAGCCTCAGTGGTGGTGGCTGCTGAGTGCACAAGATGAAATCATTCTGAGCTTTCTTCAGGCATAGCTAAAACCTGTACTCGTCTGGGCTTCTTTTTCTAGAATTATTTTTAAAGATACGGATACTCATCTAATTAATGTTTTTGAGGTACTACTGACTTTTTATAAAACCTGATTCTTAAGAGGACATGATCCTGGAAAACTTTCCTAGGGGATTTTGGTGATCCTTGCACTGCAGAAGCAAAGGCATTCAGCATAGCAAGCACCCACAGGAACACGACAAGCTGGATTTTCATTGTGAACACTGCCGTCTCCACTCTTGGAGCTTGCAACAAGCGCTATGGAAATAAACTGATGAGATGCATCCTCTGCTCCCCAGTTCCACTTACCATTGGTATTCTAGGTGGCTCCCATAATCTCCAGGGATGCTGAGAGAAGCAAGTAGAAAGATGCATTGTGAGTAATATGTCAGTGAGCTCCAGTCACTGGTCAGCAGCCGTTCGTTACCTGTCAAGTGCTTATCAGTACGTACGGTCACTCTGCCTGTCGCCTCCAGCAGGAGTAGCTCACACACCAGAGCTCACAGGGCCAGAATAGGACTCCACTTGTAACACCCAGGAGTGCTTTGGGACTTGGAGATATCCGAGGTACAGACATGAAGAAATTCACTTTCCGAAAGGGTCTTTTTTGTGTAGGGTAAAAACCAGAACAACAAAAAAAGCCAACAGCTGCCTGGCATCTGAGATGGGCAGGAAAGTTGCATCCCTGAAAGCCATGCACGTAAGAAGGAGCACTGGCAAGGTAGTTTCTTGGACAGACTATGAATACGGTATTAAGACAAAACCTTAGATTTTAACTTCTGGAAAAGCCTGTTGGGAAGTAGAGAAGAGCTTGCAATCAAGACCTAGCCCTTGGTGACAGAGAGACCTTTTACCAGAGCCTGTAGTGATAGAACAAGAGGCACTGGTTTTGAGCTGAAAGAGGATAGATTTAGGATGGATATAAAGATTTTTTTTATGATGAAGGTGGTGAAACATTGGAATAGGTTGCCCAGAGAAGTTGTGGATGCCCCATCGTTGGAAGTGTCCAAGGTCAGCTTGGATGGGGTTTGTGCAACCTGACCTAGTGAAAGATGTCCCTGCCAATGGCACCGAGGTTGGACTAAATAATCTTTAAAGGAGCCATCCAATTCAAACCATTGTTATTCTATGACTGCCACCAAAACCAGATCTTCACTGACAGACAAAGATAGAAACAGACTTTCATAGGTTTTAAGTGTTGATCCACTACTGGTATAAGCAAAGTAAAGGAAAAGACAGGCAGACTTTTAAGGACTCTTGCGATGGGTGAGAGCATCCTCTGTAGATTCAGGATTGGAATGGCTGGAGAGAGAACTGTGCCCGATGGCTTCAGAAAAGAAAGCTTCAGTCACAGGGTGATCTCAGAGGAAAACTATGACAGCAGGAAGCTGAGTAGTTGTTCCGCTTGGCTACATTGATCTGTCCTGGATAAGCTTCTCTATTGATCAGACCTTTTTATTGGGACCAGACATTGCTGAGCAGATTGCACTTGTTTCTACAGCCCTTAAAACGTTTGGACTGTGAGCTGAAGAAAGGTTGTGAGTTGAACCAAGCAAGGCTTGGTTAATGACTGACACAAGTGCCAAGCGAGCAGAGCCAGCATGCACTCTAGGAGGTGTGGGAACCAGCACATCACAGCCATGGTTTTTGCTGGACCTTCAGGGAGCTTATACACAAGATGGGTTCACACAGACTGTGTATATGTAAAGCCTGGGAATCAGCTGTGTCTCTTCCCTTCATTAGCCATGAATTTAAGGTGATGGAGTCAATCCTGTAACATGGTCAAGTGTCTGGTCAGATGACATAGCAAAGTAGTAAGAAGTGGTCAAACAAATGTTTTAACTGTCTTCCCAAACCAGAGAATCTGCCACTAATCAACTACCAAATCTCTAGTGCCACTGGCTACTGCATGGTGTGAGACACACAAATGCTTTTCCTCCTGCTTAGGTGAGGGTATAGGCAGTGAACCAGGTAAGTGATCACAGCTTCTGCCTTTCTGTCACTGCTGTAATGAACTTCCTGCTCCAGGACACGAGCATCTGCCATTCTTGGTCTGCATGGTGGAGGAGCTATAGGAAAGGGCTTCGTTGCAGAGCTAGTGCTGAGAGGTCATAAAGGGTGGTTTGGATGGCTTCAGAAGTGATGGACAAGTACACTAGAGGCTGCCCAGATGACTACACTGCCCAAGCCACCTGTGCATTGGCCATGGTTATTAGCATGGAGCCCAGAACGACCAGCGTACCTGCCCTTGCACAGAGGGGTGACCTGATACAGAAGACTGCGTGGTCCTGTAAGAGGCAGGCACCGTCAGGATACGGGTACAGGGCCCAGTTGTCATTGGCACAGTGCACAGCATTACCTGACAGCCTTGCCCGTTTCACTGGAGCAATGTTACACAGAGCAGGGTGAGCAAGGATCCTGGAAGGAACTGTGGGGAATTGCTCGTACAGGAGTTGGATTTGGTTCTTGCCGAAGAGTCAGCCCTGTCAGCTAAATGAAGCACATACTGATGCTCCTGAATAGGTTCTAAGTTCTGCCTATGGATCAACACAGAGTGAGGGGGGTTATACTCTGACCCCTCTGACCCTCCAAAATAATAAGCAGTTCTTTTTTCTATTGAGCAGAAAAGCACCAAAGTAGTTTTGGTTCTGTGGGGTTTGTGTTGGGTTTTTTTGTGTGTGTGGTTTGGGGTTTTTGTGTGTGTGTGTGCTTGGTTGGTTGTTTTCTTGTTTCTTGTGTTGTTTTTTTCTGTAATGGCATGTCAGAACAGGACAGTCTACCTTTGGAATCTACCAAATTACAGCCTGTGCAGGCTAGTTGTGGTGGTAGGTGGTCATCCTACGATGGCATGCCTGGGGAAAGGAATGCCGAAGGGGAGTGTGTGGGAGCCATACAAATCTGTGTACTGCTGAAGCTAAAATCGTTTCCAGTGCTTCAGCATTCAATGTACATATAGACAAGCACTTCAAGAAGACCCTGGGGTTTTTTAATTCCTGGAACAAGAAGAAATAGAGAGAAAGAGACAAGGGACAGCATCACACGATATAAAACCAAACTCCTAGGTTTTATACAAAGGATCAAATATCAAATGTAGGATGTGATCCTATTGAGTGACTCCTTCCTACTGCTGACAGGTGCCTTGGGATCTTCTTTTCACAGGAAACTTTTGTAGAGCTTGCTAACACACTACCTACCTTATGAGCTAACCAAAGGGATATATTCTTGAAAGTGTAACAATCGAAGGAATATTTTGCCTCCCGGAGAAGTGAGCACTAACACACAAGACTACAAAATGTGTCTGGAAACAGTGACGAACAGCTATTTTGCCATAATAAAATTTGTGAAGGAAATTGGGAATGATTACCTGACATTTGTGTGTGTGTGTGCGTGTGTGTAGATACGAATTTGCTGATCTTCCTTCAGTCTTCAGAAATCACAATTTGTTTCCATGTATTAACACAAATTTTAGTGTGATTGTGGTGATTTTGCCCATTTTTTGACCCAGAGCTCATGCTAATTAAATAAAAATAAATAGGGAAAAGCTAGGGAAAAAACAACCCCCAAACAAACCAGGTTTGTTCTATTTATGTTTGTCTTAGGGGGTGGGGGGAGAAAGGGGAGAAGTGGGAAAAGAACATGTTGTATTCTCCAGAACAGATTTATTTCCCTTCTAGTACCGCTCTTTCCTTCCTGTGAGAATCAAAGTTCTTTCTTAAGTGTTATCGACAGAAAATGCTCAGTGGGGCCCACAGCCCCATCATGGAACAGATCAGGAAATGTAGTAAGCAGGTGGCTGATCCACGTCACAGGCTTTTAAGGCCGCTAACTAGAAAAGACAGCTCCTAGAAAATGACAAAAATGAAAAGGAATATGCTGGATAAAAATAATAGAGTGTAAGGGCTCATCGCCTGCCAGTCAGATGAGGTATAAGGAAAATGTGAATACGACGGAGGTTTGATTTTGTCAGGAGTCATCTGCATGCAGCACTGGGACTGGCCAACCCAGGGCTCAACTGGCCTTCAGCTGGTGCTCTGCTGCATGACCTCTCTCTGATGAAGTCTCAGAACAGGATTTATATGAGCTTTGACAAACAATGGAATTAGACCTGGTATGTCTTTGTAAAGCATCAAGCACACGATTCTGTTCCTTACTGCTATGACATAATATAAATACCAAACAGTAACTGAAAAGAGACAAATGACAGATTTAAATAAATGTACCTAGAAATAAATTATATGCGTTTTGAAGATAAGGAAAAAAAGTCACAATCATTTCCTAGAACATGAAACACTTCGGTGGTTGTAATGCATCAGCATAACAAAGCGACTGACTTCAAGTAAAGATTTTTCGCATTTGCAAACTTGTTAATTCTGTCAGCTGAAAAAAGTTAATGGACAACAAACTGACACATACTTGATCTCCCTTTTCATATGCTGCTTTGCATCTTTTCCAGAGCTTCTAAGGAAGTTTTTAATTTGTGGAAGATGGGCAAGACACAAAATACAGTTATGATGTTACACTGTTTCTTCTAGAAAGCTGTTTGAGGTGAGCTATTCTGTGCTTATCCAAAGCTGATACATTTAAACTGTAAGAAGTAGATAGAGACACTTGATATTCACCTTAACAGGATTTATTGCCCCAGTAGGTAGAAAGTAATGTTCATCCATAGGAGGAAGTCAGTGTGTGCATGGCCAAGAATGTTCCAAACATTTCGATATCTAGCAATCTTCCTGTCATAGCCTCACCTTCAAAATGACTTTTATTCTTTTAAACAACAAGAACAACAAAAAATTGGGAGAGACAGAAAAATCTTGTGGAGTGGCTGCAGCAAACCAATGAAATAAATGTTCATTTATGTTTGTCCAAGCAGCTAAGGTTAGATCTTAGTAACAGACTTTACAGGAAAAAAAATTCCTGCTCATACTCAAACAATCACCAGACAACATTCCTCTTGTATGAAAATAATATACCTTTAATTTATTTACAAGACTGACCAACTGGATGAAGTGGCTGTACTTCAGATGCACTGCAAGAGCTTTCATTAGTGAACTATGTCACTATTCATATGTCTGTATTTTCTTGATATCGGTTATAAAACATACAATCAAATGAATCATGAGAGGGTTGTGAAGAGTGAGATAAAAGGAATGTACACAGCAATTAGACAGAAGTTAAGAGTAAAAAAAGAACAATTGAAAACTCTTTCTATACCCACTTTCAAAAACGTAGTTTGAAAAGGTGAAAATTGTTTTTTCACTACTTAGTAGATAATATGAATGGACTGTTATTTTTTTTTTAACTTGATGTCAACATCTACAGCAAAAGCCAGTGTCTCAAATTTGCATGCTAGCTAGTAACATCTGTCAATTGTGGAAAAGTTTAATTATATAACAAATTCTTCTGGGAACCTGGACATCACTAAGTGGTGAACCATGCATGACGTTAAGATAAGAAAACATAATTATATTTCTTACCTTCTGGCCAGCCATTCACAACAACAAATTAAGCAGTTGTTAATATTTTCTGTCATTTTATATCTCCCATAAAAGTGCATGTAAAAAAATTCACAGAGGTGCTAGGTAGCATACAATTACAAGAGAAAGTCTTGGTTTCTGATACATTCAATTTGCTAAATTTATGCACTAAAATGAAAGATAAGATGCAGACATTGTGGTATCAGTTCTTTTATCTTTGGTAAAATGTTTTCATTTTATTATAGCCATATTTGCTCTGATATCCATTTTGTGCACAGTCTGCTATTACTTAAACCAACAGGAAACATTTAGATGGATATAAACAGTATCAGTGTATTATTTAGTACATTCATGACTTTCTTCATACATTCTTTGAGAATGTTGATAGCATATGGGGAAAATGAGCAAATGCTACTATCTATTATGATTTACTCCCAGTTTAACATAATACTTTTACTAGTTCTTGCCATCAGGAAAACCCATTTTGTTTTGCTTTCAAAAGAAAGGGATCAATATGACTCTAAGAACAATCAATTCTAAAAATCTGAAGTAAAAATATCAAGTATTTTGTACTTTCTTACAAATCCTAAAATAGAAAATTACACTGGAACTGACTTAAAATTTGATACTATGACCCATCTAAGTAAACAACAAAAAAGGACCACAGAGAACATCAACAATTGCTTCAAGGTGTTCCAGCAATGGTCAGTAAGAAATCACTGTCTTTACTGACTTAAAAATCCATGTCTGACTCTCTCTCACCATTTCTACCAGTATTAAAAGAAAAAAACCAAACTCACCAGTGACAAGTCATACAGCAAATTCACATTGGGTTCTAGGTGGTCTTTGTTACACTTGAACATATTAATGATGCAAACTTGACCGTATGAACCTAAGTTATACATACACAGTTATGCCTCCAAACAGCTACGAATAACACTAAATCAATTTGGCAAAGTGAGGGAGTTCAATATCCCTACACCCGAAATACCCAGATGCTGCTGCACTCATGCAAAGAATGAGTTGTTATCACAGTTCATATGCGGGGACCCTGAAACACTGAATTTCATCACAAAATCAATCTTTGCACATACTTTTAATATATGCAATTAAATACGAACACTGGAAACCTTTGGAATCGTGATTTTGATAGAGAATAAGGTCTAAAATTTTTCAATTTTTCATTTCAGGTCATTTTGCTGTTGTCTTTGTTATTTTACAAATAGTGGCAAGCAGGCGATGGCAAGACATTCCACGGATATAGGCTTGGGTCTGTTCTGCTGGCTTTATTCAGCCAAACCCTCCTCAGTCACACCAGCAGTGACACTGGACAAAGCTAAGAAAGAACTCAGAGGGGCAGGAAAAAAACCCATTGTATTCTTCAACAGTTAATTAGTTTTAGAAATAAAAGCTGGGTAACAGTCAAAAGTGAAAATGACACCATTCTGACCCATTCTTTGATGTGGTATTAGGATTTTCTGTACCTTAGTATCATCAAGAAGAAAACAAAGGTGAAACCACAATTACTGTAAAAGCAAAGTCTCATATTCCAATGATTTCCAATGAACGTGGCACTTCTGAATTTAAATTAACTTTACATTTCAAACTCCAAATTAACCAACAAGATTGTTTATAAGGGTACAATGACAAACTGCCCCTGAAGTGCACAATGATTTAAAAAAATATCTTTATTATTAGAAAGTGATAAAAAAGGAAGATGCAGAAATGGGGAGTGGAGTAATACAGTTTCGATACATGTATTTGCACCAGTGAAAACTGTGGTCTTAGCAAGTTATTGATAGCTCTGTCACCGATGACTTAGGGTCTTTACCCATGTGTGTTGGGTTAGCGTGGCAGGGTTTTGGTCGCAGAGGAGGGGCTACAAACACGGCTCCTGTAAGAAGCTTTTAGAAGCTTTCCCGGTTCCAAGTTGGACCCGCCTCTGGCCAAGGACAAGCCAATCAGCACCCCTGCAATAATGTATTTAAGTAGGGAAAAAACTGTTGGGCAAGGGTTTTTGTGGGAGCAGAGGAGAGGTATGTGAGAGGAACAACCATGCAGACACCAAGATCAGTGAAGGAGGAGGGGAAGAGGTGTGCCAGAGCAGATTGCCCTGTAGCCCATGGCGAGATAGCAGGATGACCCTCTGCAGCCCATGAAGGCTAACGGTTTAGATGCCCACCTGCAGCCCATGGAGGACTCCATGCTGGAGCAGGTGCCTCCTCATGAAAAAGGCTGTGATTCTGAGGGAAACCTGGGCTGGAGCAGTCCGTCACTGGGAGGAATACACCCTGTGGAAGTAACCCATGATGGAGCAGTTCCTGAAGAGCTGCAGCCCCATGGGAAGGACTGACACTGCAGAAATTCGTGGAGGATTGCCTCCCATGAGAAGGACACTATGTTGGAGCGGGGAAGAGTGTGAGAAGTCTTCCTCTGGAGGAGGAAGGAATGGCAGAGACAATGTGTGAGGAACTGACTGTATCCTTCCCCATCCCCTGTACCGCTGTGGGGGGAAAAGGTAGAGACATTAGGAGCAGAGCTGAGCCCAGGAAGAAGGGAGGGGTGGGGGGAAGGTGTTCTTGTAAAATGTGCTTGTACTTCTCATTATCCTACTCTGATTTGATTGATAAATTGGTGGTGTTGTTTAAATTAAATTGACGTTGTTTCCTCAGGTCAAGTCTGCTTTTTGCCTGGGACCATAATTGGTGAGTGAGCCCTGCTTGTCTTTGTCTCGGCTCTTGAGCCTTTTGTTATATTTTCTCCCTCCCACCTCACTGGGGTGGGGAGGAGTGAGCGAGCCGCCGAGTGGTGCTTTGTTACTGGCTGCGTGGGTCTAAACCACGACACCATGTACAAATGTAGTAAGCCACTTCCCACTGCTGCGGTGCCCAACAGATGCAACAGACACATGAAAAGACAACAGACTTAGTGCCTGACTGTCCTAGATGCTGAGCACCCTCAGCTCCCGACAAGCTCCTCAGTCTACAACAAAGCAAATCCTGACAATAATTTAGTGGTCAAAGTCTTAGGAATTTAAGGAGCTCGTCACTTTTTAGCTTTCTTTGCTTTTTTCAGTATATCACACTTTTTTCTGTTAGGACGCCGGCATCTTTCATCAATGCTCGGTATACATTCATAATGCCATACTTCTTCCATTTTCTCCACAGGGTAAACTGCCTCCACGTAATGACGGATCAGTCTCAGTCTGATAGGATCGAGCTGTTTTTTGTTACAAGCACCTGAATGGTTGTATTGCAATCTGAGATTCTCTGGAGTAAAGAGTTCGGGAAAGAGTCTTACAAGAAGCCTGGCAGCAAAGTTGCCAACTGACAGGCTCTGCTGCACAATCTCTCTTACCTCCTTATCAGACAGCAAATACAGAGAAGGCACAGGGAAGTCTGGATTAGGAACAACGAGTTCATCGAGTGGTATTTTGCAAAAATCCTTGCTGCTTCTTTCTGGTGGCAGCGGTGGCCCTTCGAATTCTTCTCGAAACCTCTCGGGATTTATTACATAGCTGAGAAACTCCCTCCTGTCCGGCCCCGGCACGTGGATTTTCCGTTGCTGTTGATATGAGCGCCTTTGCTCCGTGTCTCTTCGTCGACACCTCTCGTCAAGCTTCCCAACAAACTCCAATGTCCACACCCTGTCATTCTTTGCCCTGGGGTACAGTATCTGCACATAATGTCGTATTAATTTAATTCTAGTGGGGTCAAGCTGTTTCTTGCCTAAAGACCCGCTACAGTTGTATTGCTTCCGTAAGTTTTCGTGAGTAAACAGTTCAGGAAATAACAGAACAAGCAATCGAGAAGCAAAGTTGCCTATGGAAAGACTGCTTTCATATATGCTTTTAATCTGTTCTTTGTTCAACAGGTAATCTGGGACAGGGACATCAAAATCAGGAGGGGGAAAGTCAAGTTTGTCAAAGTCTATGGGTACCAGCCAAATTTTTTTTGAGCGTCTGCCAGGTTTTTCATATTCAAAGCCGTCTTCCACTTTTATGATTGATACATCATCTGGTAAACTAGAAGAATCGTAACAGTCGTCTCTCATCTGATCACATTCACTTCCATCCATACAAGCATTTTCAAGCTCATCGTTCATTCGCTGAACACACTGCTGCAACCAGGCTTCTTCTTCTTGCACATCTGGGAAGTAAATCTCAGTGTACCTACGGATTATTTGAAGCCTGTGAGGATCCAGCAGTTGTTTTCCAGAGTCTCCAAAGCAGCTGTACCTTTCAGCTAATTTTCTGTGGTCAAAGAGTTCTGGAAATAACCTGTGTAACAAAAAAACAGAAAATTCCCCTGGAGAAGTAGCTTCATCTAAAAATTCGTTGAGATCCTGAGCATCCAGCATGTAATCTGAGGCAATGGCATTACTCCTGTCCAAGGACAAAGCTTCTTCCTGCTCTTTATCCTCTATAAAATGGGAGGATTCAACTTGCTCAGCCTCATAAAAACTGGACGATTGCACATTCTGCTGACTGTTTTCCATTTCCCTTTGAGCCCAAAATCTATTGAAAAAATCATTGACTTGAGGCAAACACTCCACCTGCCACACAGCTGTATTCTTCACAGAAGGATAACAAACTTCCACATAGTTACGGATAAGCTGCAGATGAAGAGATTCAAGTTTCCTTTTGTTAAGAAAGCCGCATGCGCTGCAGCTTCTGCTGAACTCATCGTCGCTGAAGAGCTCTGGGAAGAGCTGCACTAGCAAGCGGCAAGCGAGATCTCCACCTGACGTGCTTTGATCCATGATTTGTTTGAGCTCCGCAGAAGTCAGCTGGTACTCTGGGGGAGGCTTGAAGTCTGCAACAGACTCTGTTGGACTGACTTGCTTTTTAATTCTGCTAACCTCCAGAGACAACAGGTCAACTTTGCTGTGAAGCTGAGTCATATTGGTATTGAGGGTGTTAAGCGTGTAAAACATTTTCTGTATTAAAGAATATATATTTGGGTCAGAATCTGTGGTGGCTGCTGACACGGCAATGGCTGCAGCTGAGTCTCTTTTGCGTTGGTCGTTCAAAGTTCGAAGATGTGAGGGACTGCTGGGGTTGATTTTTTCAAACAACTCATATGAAGCAAACTGCTCTGCTCCCGGTGGGTTCTTCTTCTCCGTGATTTTGTGTGAGATGCCATAGAGAGGTTTCTTATAAGATGGAGTGGTTACGTCATTGAAGGTTTCTTCTTCACAGAGCCACGTTATGTTAGGATTCTTGTTCTTGTTTGGCTGCTCTGCATTTACCTGAGTGGGTGAGCCAGTATCTCTGTTCTTCATGTTTGAAAGGGGGCCCTTTGAATGAATAAATATTGTATTAGTAAGACTGCCTTAAAAATATTAGCTATAAATATGTGTCCCTTAAGCAGCCATTGTTACATAAATATGCAAAGTCAAATTTTCTCCAGAGGACTAGTTGTGTTAAATACATTAAAATTAATAAATTCACTGGGAAAAATAAAAATATAGTAAAATATTATTTAGGTGGGTTGGGTTTTTTTAGTTTATTTGGTTGGTTTTTTTGTTTCTTTTGGCTCACGGCTTTCTCCATGGAATGCATATAATATGCAGTAATAATCTGTAGTACTCTACCCACAGAGCAATAAATACTCTCCCAAATTAAGTATCATTATGCTTCACCTTGCATATGAGGATCTTGGACTGTAGAGAATTTGGGTGGCAACAAGTCAGCAACAGAGCCAAGAATAGAACCTAGATTTTCTGACTCCTAGTCCTGTGACCTTGCCACTACCTCCAACTAGTGCATTTAATGTTCCAGCACTCTTTTAGGCTAGCTTTGGAAATATCACAAAAGCTGTAGGATACCAAAATCATGCTTATTCTCTTCTTTCTGATGTGAAAGGCTTATACATAATTTTTTTTTAGTCTTTATAATGGTATACAATTTCTAAAGGAGTTCTGAAAATGACTAATTTTTTAAAAAGTATTCTATTTAAATAATAAAATATTTTAAACAAAGTGAAAAGTACCTTGGTATTGTCTTTTAAAAAAGGGAAGACTAGAATTTCTTAATTTCTGAAAGGCAGGAAGTTTAGACTCCTAGGTTTCTAAATTATTTATACAAAACCCAATAATAAACTCTTAAGGAATTAATGTTCTCAATAACTTCTAACTCTTCCTCACTGCTTGAAATTGGAAGCAAGCATTTTCATCAACTCACAGCAAATATGCACGGCTTGGGTGGATTAGGGTTTTTTGTAAACACAGAGATATTGCAAATAATTCTTAGCAAGTTAAGTAGGTACAACAGAATCAAAATCCAACATACAGGATTCAAACATGACGTTTTAGAGAAGACTGTACAGAAACATTTTGCTTGGCTTGTTCTACTGTACATTAATTAGGTAAAAAACACTGAATTTGCTTTCAGGTATTAAAACAAATGGAACACAGACTTGAGGTCTGAGCTGAGAGTCACGAGCAATTTAAAATTCTAGTGAAGACCCCACGACATCCTACAGTGAGGAACCTGAATTAAGGCACCTTACTGAAAAAACAGAACTGTAACATTCTTGAAATTAATCTGGTCCCTACATGTATTCACACTTGGCATCTGCTTACTGCAGTGACAAATTGAATCTAATTGCTTTTTAATTTCTAATGCAATGTATGCTTAAAAGAGGCTCAGAAAAAACAAGCCGGTTTCCATTCCAAGCGGAACTCCAGCTGACTCAATTAAACTGAAGTTGTGTTTCCAAGTCCTGCTTTCATTCACATAGGAAACTTAGTGTTTTCACATCAAAGCTGTGTGGATGGACATGATAAAATGAAAGCATCACACAAAGGCAATATATTTCACGGTGCGTAGAATCGCTAGCCATGGTGGTGCCTGGGACACCTGACTTCCAGGGCCCGTTTAGAAGACTGTCCCTCCAGTGCCACTCATATTAAAGCACATGTACTATGAGGACAGCGAGAAGCCACAGTCCTGTAACACCATCAGCTATTAAAGGCCAACTTTTACCCTAGCAAGTGGTATGATACACCTTAACTACATCAGTTCTTTGTGACTTGCAAAATACCAGAACACAAGAGATTGAACCTTGAGCAGACTGAGATCCACACTGCTCCCACCTAACTGTAGGCTCCTACGCTGGGACTGGAGCCATCATACACTTTACTTCTCAGCGGAGAAACAGGCGCATTCCCAGATGGTAATAGGGCTCTCGCAAATAGACATGACCTGAAAGCAGGTCATGAAAACCTTCACTGACAATACACGTAGTTCTGCTCGCCAGTCAAAGACGCTCAGACTGAATCATGAATTCCTTTTACCATTTCAGATCAGAAGAACAAACCCAAACTGCAATTCTGGAGAATACATTTCTTATACATTCAGTGATACCTGCTAAGTAACTAGCTCTTCATTTATGCTGCTAATTACAGAGCATATTTCCAAATATTCCTTCACATTAAAAGTATGATTTATTAAATTCCTTCTCTACTAAACAGTTTGCCACACATCACTAGTTATCTGTCAGTTCTTGGTCAGAACTCCTGCTGTACCTTTCCCCTAATTAATTATATAATAAAACTTGGCACTGTGGGGGGAACTTCCATTAACACGCACCTTACACACAGAGCCATGGGGCAAAGCAATACTAGAACGTGCATTAAACAGCACAAATTCAATGTCTTAAATGTCTTCCTGTGCTTGGACAGTGAGATGGTGAAAGTCTGCATTTTCAGATTTGGATACGGTGCTCTGGAGGAGGAGAAGTGTTCACACTAAAGGGCTACAGCAGATCTCTGCTGCAATGGAAGCAGAACATCTGCCCTTTCACTAATGCAGCTCACAGTGTTTGGATCTGGTTGTGGGATGGATTTGGTAATCTGCATTTCAGAAACACATAGTCAATGCTCAACTAACAGATGACAGTACATTTGGGCCTATATTTAATGATTTTCTAGTTCGGATGCATTCTCTTTTTCTTTCTTTTTGCTTTTAATTATCTTGTCTTTATAGAGTTTCCATCTGGGAACGGCACTACCCACAGCATAAATACACAGTCTTTCATAAATTCTCCAACTAAACTGGTATTTAAGAATTTTTAATCAGTTTTCTGTAACACTGATGTTTAAACATCAATGTATTTCAGATAATACTACACCCGTTTAAGATCAGTTTTAATGTACCATCAAAAAATAAGCAAAGATATTGTTTTATGAGACTCAGTGTATGTAAGTAGGGCTCCTTTTTATCCTACATTCGCACTCTAAGTTTTTATATTATATACATTCTTTGAACATTTGCAAAATGCAGTATTTTGGTTAATATCAACCAATATAAGTAATTGTGAAATACTCTCTCACATTATCTCTTGGAGTTCTAAGCCAAGTTTTAAAAGTTGTTTAGTTATTGCTTGGATCAGTGCTAAAGTCCAGCTAATCTATGACCTTTATTATACTTAATAAACAAAGTCTAAATATCAGTAAGAATACAGAATAATATTCTAGCATATGAGTAAGTAATAAATATATGAGCAAAAAACACATAAAACGATTCTATCAACCTACAATATTCTACTTTAAAAAGTAAATTAGGGAAAATAAATTTCTGGTTATGAAGTAGCAATCAGAATTTTAAAAAAAGCTAAATGTCTTCTGATAGAAAGTAATTTAGTAATATAATCACCAGCCCAATAGGTCAATTATATAACCGTAAAAGTACATCTCTGCTTCTACCAAATATACATGCCTTTGTGATGTGTAGTAAAAATACGCTATAACTAAATGTTATACGAATATTATTAGAATATTACTCAGAAATAATTAACATTTTGTCCTTTGTTTAAACAGATGTAGTTAATGAAGTCATCAACTAAAACAAAATACTGGTATTAGGAAAATAATTAACTTCAAAATTTTTTTTAGGATTGAGGACTATTTCTGCTTGGTTATTTAACTAAACATGCTGATTCATTGAGGTCAGCCAAGAATGAATTTTCATCATTGTTACTGGGTCACCTTCTGATAGTATAATT
>WEIS01027360.1:445-13112 GCA_013389965.1 Todus mexicanus
AAAAATTAAAAAAAAAAAAAAAAAAAAAAAAAAAAAAAATAAACCCCCAAAATTAGAAAAAAAAAAAAAAAAAAGGGGGGAAAAAAAAAAAAAATCCACCTTTTGATTCTTCCGCCATCGGTCACAGGAGCCACCAGCGCGAGGATCTCCGCTGGGTCTTCCTCTCACCCGGGGGGTGTCTTCTGCTCCAAGCCCTCCGGATTCATCACCACGATGATGATGATGATGACGATGACTCTGTCCCTTGGCCATCGTCCCCTCGCAGCCGGGGAGCGAAGGACGTGTCACCAGCACCTGCGCGGGAGGTTGGGTGGGTGGTGGCCGCCTCCTCTCCTCCCTTATTGCTTCTGAAGCGGCGCAGGGTGGGGTCAAGCCGCCCTTGGTGGCACCTCCTCGATGACACCCTTTGGTGGCACCTCCTTGGTTGGTACCTCCTCGATGAGACCCTTCGGTGGCACCTCCTTGGTTGGTACCTCCTCGATGAGACCCTTCGGTGGCACCTCCTCGATGAGACCTTTCGAGAGACCCCTTGGCCAAGACGTCCTCTCCGGGGCTGGGACCGGTGGCACGGGCTGGCTGAACTGGTTTGTGCTATCCCTGTACTGGGGTGTACTGGGGTGTACTGGGGTAGGGGAAAATAATTGGGGGAAGGGAGGACGAGGGGGGAAGGAATTAAAACGAAACGAAAACAACCAAACCCTTNGGGGTGGCCGGGCTAGGGAGGGGGCGAGCGGTGTGTCCTGACACCGCGGAGCGTCCGACGGTCCCAGGCAGGACAGGGAGAGGGAAATAAAATAGTGACCCAAAAGAAGATTCCACCCAAAAGAAGATTCCAACTTTTTTTGTTGTTGTGGTTTTTTTTTTTCTTTTTCTCCTTTTCCTCTTTTTTTTCCTCTTTTTTTTTTTTTTGACGTTTTTGTAGATTTTTTTTGCCATTGTTTGTTGGTTGGGTTTTTTTGTCTCTTTCTTCTGTGGTTTTTTTGTCGTTTTTTGTTTGTTTTTCATGGTGTTTTTTGTTGTTTTTTGTTTGTTTTTTTTTAAAGTGCAAAAAGCTCTCCGCTGCCCTAGAGAGAGGTTCTTTGGACCGACCATTCATTGCAAAGGAAAAACTGGCAGCTAAAAGGGGGAGGGTCGCGTCGGGGGGGGAAGGAAAGAAGGAAGGAAGGAAGGAAGGAAGGAGAGGACGATGGGGTCGGGGCACGTCGGTGCCGGTTGGGTCCCAGGCCACGCGGCGCGGCCAAGAGCCGCCTTCGCTCCGCCAGCCGCGGTTCCCCAGAGTGCTTCAGGCCGCCGGGGAAAGCTGGGGAAGAAGAGGAGGCAGCTCCTGCTCCCCTCCACCAGAACCCCCCACCCCGAGCTCACTCACCCCTCTGGCCGGTGCTTCCCGAGTCCTCCCTGAGCTCTGATGGACCATCTGTGGATTCTCCTCGGCCGGTTCCCGGTCCCGGCCACCACCTCGGGGGGCTGCGGGAAGGCTCCCGAGTGGAAGCGCGTTGTCCCCCAAGCCTTGCGCGCGCACAACCCCCTCCCCTCCCCAGTAAAGCCCCTGATCCTGGAGAACCCACCACGCTCCTGCCCTGGACACGGGGAGAGCGGGTGGGAGGAGGAGGGGGTTCAATCCCGGCCCCCGCGGCCAGACGAGGGGATGCCGAGAGCGCAGGGCGAGCGACGAGCTGGTGGCGAAACGGAGGCGGCGGCGGGGGAACGGTTTGTTCCAGCTCTGCTCCCGCTTCCTTGGAGAGACCTTGACCCTCAAGCTTTGTGCTAACGGGGAAGTGACAAGTGTCTGAAGGCAAGGAGACGACGGGGAGGAGGAGGGGGAAAAAGCAGAGGGGGAAGAGGGTGTCCCCATTTCTCCGCACGGAGATCTCGGTTACGACCTCCGCCCTGGGAGCGAGCGGCCGAGCGGCCTCCGGGCCGAGGCGCCCTCCCGTTGGCCCGTTCCTCCTCCGGTACTGGCCAGCCTGGCGGGACATCTTCCTCGGCAGAAGTCCCAGGGGAGGAGGAGGAGGAGGAGGAGGAGGAAGGATGGCGGAGCGAGGCCCGCGGCGGGCCCTGCCTGCCGAGTCAGGTGGGAGGCAGCGGCAGGACAGGGAGGGCAAGGTGGGGACGTGGAGGAGCGGTTCTCCGCCAGGGGTTGGGATGGGCTCTTTTCCTTCTCCTCAGTCTGCCCCGGGGAGGGTCTCTAGCTGATTTTTTGGATCAGCTTCTCATCGGACAGGCAGTAGAGGCTGTTGATGGACAGGTCCGAGATGAAGTGCTCACAGGCTTTGCGGGTGATCTGTTTGCAACCTCGCAGGTCGATGAGGGTGACGTTGGAGATGCGGCGCAGGTACAGCAAGGCCTGGTCCGTCAGCTTATTGCAGCCTGCGGGGAGACGAGAGGGAGCGTGAGGCGCTTTGCCAAGCCAGGGCTTGAGCTCCCAGCTCAGGAAGGAGCCGCTTCGCAACGGCAAATTCCACCAGGCTGGATCAGTGGGCAACGCTGGGCCAGCCAGAGCAGCGTAACCCACCTGCCATGTTGAGCTCGGTGAGGGAGTTGCGCGTGGAAGAGCCCACGGCCGTGAGGAGGTTGGCCGACTGGTCCGTAAGGTGGTTGCAGTGGCTGAGGTCGAGGCGGGAGAGCAGGGGCATGTGGCGGATGATCAGCCGCAGCGTGGCGTCGGTGATGTCCAGCCCGGCGAGCCGGAAATCGATCATGTTGCGGAGTTTGCTGCGATTGTCCTGACCTACGGAGGGAGAGCAGAAGCTGAGAGCAGCCCAGGATCCGGACGAGGGGAGCCCTCGGTCCGTCTGTAGATGACACCCAGTTAGGTGGGAGCCTTGAGCTGCTGCAGGGTCGGAGGCTCCACAGAGGGATCTGGCCAGGCTGGATCAGTGGGTGGAGGCCAAGGGGATGAGGGTCAACCAGGCCAAGGGCTGGGTCCTGCTCTTGGGTCACCCCAACCCCTGCAGCGCTCCAGGCTGGGGCAGAGCGGCTGGAAAGTGCCTGGTGGGAAAGGCCCTGGGGGGGTTGGTGCCAGGGGCTGGAGATGACCCAGAGTGTGTCCAGGTGGCCAAGAAGCCCCCAGCGTCTGGCTTGTGTCAGCCCCAGGGGGGCAGCAGGAGCAGGGCAGGGAGCGTCCCCCTGCAAATCCTGGGCACTGGGGAGGCCGCCCCTGGAATCCTGGGCTCAGCTTTGGGCCCCTCACTCCAAGCAAAAAAATTCCTTCCGAGGCCCAGCCCAGGGCAGAGGGGGAATNGCTGGGCTTGTTCAGGGACCTGGGGGTGTTGAGCCTGGAGCAAAGGAGGCTCAGGAGAGACCTTCTGGCTCTGCACAACTCCCTGAAATTCAGGAGCTTGGAGCCAGGGGGGGTCGGGCTCTGCTGCCAAGGAACAAGCGCCAGGACAAGAGGAACCGGCCTCAAGTTGCTCCAGCCAGGGGAGGTTGAGGTTGGAGCTGAGGAACAATTTCTTGGGCACTGTCAAGGGTTGCCCAGGCGTGTCCCAGGCTGCCCAGGGCAGGGGTGGAGTCCCCCTGATCCCTGGAGGGGTTTCCAAGCCGTGGAGATGTGGTGCTGAGGGACACGGGGCAGTGGGGCCCTGGTAGCGCTGGGGGAACCGGGGGACTCCAGGAGCTGAAAGGTCTTTCCCAACCACAGCGATTCTCTAATTCCACGAGTCTACCAGGCCGTGGGATCCTGTCTCTCGCTGTGGTCCCAGCCACCACGAAGCCTTGGAGCAGGTTGGCAGCCGAGGCGGGGCCCCCTCCCCAGCCCACACTCACCTGGCAGCCTGTTGACGAGCCACGTGAGCTGTTTTTTGGAGATGTTGGTCCAGCTGAGGTCCAGGCTGACCGGCTGTCGTTTGATGATGCCGCTCAGCGCCTGGGGGGTGATGGACTTGCACCGGCTCAAATCGATCTTTGTCCACAATCTCTTGTCACAGCACCTGAGGACAAGGACAAGGCTGAAAGCTGAGCCCCAAGAGCTCCGTGGGATGAGCGATTCAGGGAGGAGCCCGGCGCTGGTGCTGCTCCAGCCACAGAACAAGGCTGCCCTGCTTGGGGAGGTGGCTGAGGGTGTCCGGCCACCCAGGGACGCCCAGAATCCCGGCGGGGTTTTGCTGCCGTGTCCCAAGGCTCTGAGACACGGCCGCCTGTCTGCTTGTCCCCTCCTGGGCACTCCTTCTACCAGGGTCAAGATCTTTAACATCCCTGTCGCCAGCAGGCGGAAGGCTCAGCCTGGTGCCACCCCAGGGCTCGATGGCAGCTTGGCTGTGCCCCTGGAAGTGCCACACCAGTGGCAGGCGAGGGGACGCTCTCCTCCAGCCACACCAAGTGCCCACCAAAGTGAGCCGAGCCCTTTCCATCCTGCCATTCCTGCTGCTCGGTGGTTAGAAACCTCCCAGTTTGCAGCCCCACTCTGCTCCCGAGCCCCTCCATCCCCAGCTGTCCTGGCGCCAGCATTGTCTCCATCCCTGCTGCCCCCTGAGGCGGCATTTCCAGCCAGCGAACCCATCCCTGCTGGGAGGGCGAGGTGGGAAGGGAGGCAGCGAAGGACAAGGGCAATGCTGGGTGAGGAAAGGGCATCGGCACCTCGCGAGGACACGGCAGGGGACATGGGTGCTGAGGTGACAGCACGACCCGGGCATGGATGGGAGGAAAGCAGGAGGGGACAACGCAGCTGGGCACAGCCTCCTGCTCTGGGGAGATCCCTTCTACCCCCTTCTCCCTCTGGCTGCCCAGTCCAAGGGGGTGAGGACAAGGGCTGCGTGTGCCCCCCCGAAGGGCCGTCCCCACACTCACCACTTGTACCAGGTCTTGCACACCCGCATGCACTCGCAGAGCTCCCTGCGAGTGAGGTAGCGGAAGACGGACATCCACACCTCGCGCTGCATCCAGCTCTCCTCGCCCTCCTGCGCCCGGCCGCCTCTGCCGTTCAGCCGGGCCGCCCCTCCTTCCTCCGAGGCCTCGTCCTCCTCCTCTTCATCCTCCTCCNCCCATGGTGTGATTCCATGACTACCTGCCCCGCTGTGTTGGGCCATTCCAGATCCAGCGTCGTGCCCGTGCCCAGCTCCCACCCTCCTCCAGCTCCCCACAACCCCCAGGGACCCTCCTCAGTCAGCACCACCCCCAGGCCTTGCCCCACAGCAGCCCAGGCAACAGCTTACTGGGTTTGTCTGTTGGAGGCGTGAGTAAATCCCGGATCTGAGGGTCCTTGATTCCTACTGCCCACCGAAGATCGAGGGTCCTGAGAAGGGGGCAGCTGGAGGTACTGAGAGCGCAGACCGCAGACCAGGAACAACCCGCTAAGATGAGGTCTTTCAGGCCTGGCGGGAGAAGGGAGAGAGGGAACAAGTCAGACTGGCTTGGGCAGCTCTGAAGCGTCTCAGATCTCAACCCTCTTTTCTCCAGGCACAGGAGGCAGCAGCTCCCCTCCCTCCTTGGGGTGGGACGGGGAGATGGGATCTCTGAAGGAGAGCAGCAGGAAACCACGTCGATGTCTACTGCTGGCTGGGTGATGGGATCCAGGCACCCAGGAGTTCTTGCCAGTAGGCAGCTGGGCTTGTTCAGGGACCTGGGGGTGTTGAGCCTGGAGCAAAGGAGGCTCAGGAGAGACCTTCTGGCTCTGCACAACTCCCTGAAATTCAGGAGCTTGGAGCCAGGGGGGGTCGGGCTCTGCTGCCAAGGAACAAGCGCCAGGACAAGAGGAACCGGCCTCAAGTTGCTCCAGCCAGGGGAGGTTGAGGTTGGAGCTGAGGAACAATTTCTTGGGCACTGTCAAGGGTTGCCCAGGCGTGTCCCAGGCTGCCCAGGGCAGGGGTGGAGTCCCCCTGATCCCTGGAGGGGTTTCCAAGCCGTGGAGATGTGGTGCTGAGGGACACGGGGCAGTGGGGCCCTGGCAGCGCCGGGGGAACGGGGGGACTCCAGGAGCTGAAAGGTCTTTCCCAACCACAGCGATTCTCTAATTCCACGACTCTACCAGGCCGTGGGATCCTGTCTCTCGCTGTGGTCCCAGCCACCACGAAGCCTTGGAGCAGGTTGGCAGCCGAGGCGGGGCCCCCTCCCCAGCCCACACTCACCTGGCAGCCTGTTGACGAGCCACGTGAGCTGTTTTTTGGAGATGTTGGTCCAGCTGAGGTCCAGGCTGACCGGCTGTCGTTTGATGATGCCGCTCAGCGCCTGGGGGGTGATGGACTTGCACCGGCTCAAATCGATCTTTGTCCACAATCTCTTGTCACAGCACCTGAGGACAAGGACAAGGCTGAAAGCTGAGCCCCAAGAGCTCCGTGGGATGAGCGATTCAGGGAGGAGCCCGGCGCTGGTGCTGCTCCAGCCACAGAACAAGGTTGCCCAGCTTGGGGAGGTGGCTGAGGGTGCCCGATCACCCAGGGATGCCCAGAATCCCGGCAGGGTTTTGCTGCCGTGTCCCAAGGCTCTGAGACACGGCCGCCTGTCTGCTTGTCCCCTCCTGGGCACTCCTTCTACCAGGGTCAAGATCTTTAACATCCCTGTCGCCAGCAGGCGGAAGGCTCAGCCTGGTGCCACCCCAGGGCTCGATGGCAGCTTGGCTGTGCCCCTGGAAGTGCCACACCAGTGGCAGGCGAGGGGACGCTCTCCTCCAGCCACACCAAGTGCCCACCAAAGTGAGCCGAGCCCTTTCCATCCTGCCATTCCTGCTGCTCGGTGGTTAGAAACCTCCCAGTTTGCAGCCCCACTCTGCTCCCGAGCCCCTCCATCCCCAGCTGTCCTGGTGCCAGCATTGTCTCCATCCCTGCTGCCCCCTGAGGCGGCATTTCCAGCCAGCGAACCCATCCCTGCTGGGAGGGCGAGGTGGGAAGGGAGGCAGCGAAGGACAAGGGCAATGCTGGGTGAGGAAAGGGCATCGGCACCTCGCGAGGACACGGCAGGGGACATGGGTGCTGAGGTGACAGCACGACCCGGGCATGGATGGGAGGAAAGCAGGAGGGGACAACGCAGCTGGGCACAGCCTCCTGCTCTGGGGAGATCCCTTCTACCCCCTTCTCCCTCTGGCTGCCCAGTCCAAGGGGGTGAGGACAAGGGCTGCGTGTGCCCCCCCGAAGGGCCGTCCCCACACTCACCACTTGTACCAGGTCTTGCACACCCGCATGCACTCGCAGAGCTCCCTGCGAGTGAGGTAGCGGAAGACGGACATCCACACCTCGCGCTGCATCCAGCTCTCCTCGCCCTCCTGCGCCCGGCCGCCTCTGCCGTTCAGCCGGGCCGCCCCTCCTTCCTCCGAGGCCTCGTCCTCCTCCTCTTCATCCTCCTCCTCCCCCGCGGCGGCCGCTTCGTCCTCGCCGCCGCCCCGCAGGGGCATCCTGGCGGGCGCGTGGCGCATGACGACGCGAGGAGAGTGCTGCAGGTTGGCGGAGGAGGCCGTGATGGCTTGAAGCTTGGGGACGATCGAAGTGCCGTGGACGTCTTTGGTGGGCCGCTGGAGCGTCACGGTGAGGTAGGAGCCGTGCAGCTTGGCCTTCTCCACCTCCGACAGCTCCTTCTTGCCGCTGGGGTTGTTCTCCTTCTCCCGCACCATGGTTCGCTCGGTGGCCTGGAGCCGCAGCAGCTGCCGCCGCTTGAAGCGTTCGTCTCTGCTGGCGCTGTGGTGGTCGCTGGGGCCGGCGCCGGGGGACGAGCGGGTCACCACGCCCCGCGGCGACGCCGGGTCGTGGATCAGCTGCAGCATGGGCGTGGGCGAGTTGGGAGGGGGGGTCAGGGGCTCCTCGCAGCTCCGCAGGGGACGCAACACCTTGGCCTGCGCCGTGTCGTCGTCGCTCTCCTCCACCTTCCGCTTCTGCGGGGAAGGAGGTTAGTGGGGATGGAGCCGTGGTGGGACCGAGGGACGCATCCCCCCATCTCCCCCAGCCCAGTGCACCAACAGGGCCAGCACCAGCAGTGCCCAGTACGGCCAGGACCAGAGTCCACCTCTGCTTTCACCAGTCACCGTCCAGCTGGTCCCCTGGATGACACTGGTGTCTGCCCAACTCCAGCCCAGCCTGGCTGAACCCTGCCTATCCCCACAGCAGGAGAACACATGTCAGAGGATCACAGACTGGTTTGGGTGGGAAAGGACCTTTCAAGGTCATCTGGTCCAACCCCCCTGCAGGGAGCAGGGCCATCTGCAACTAGAGCAGGTTGCTCAGAGCCCCCAACAACCTCCCCTGCAATGGGGCCAGGGATGGGGCAGCGACCACCTCTCGGGGCAACCTGGGCCAGGCTCTCCCCACCCTCAGCACCAACAATTTCCTCCTCCTCTCCACTCTCAAGCTCCCTCTGGCAGTTCCAACCCATCCCCCTTGTCCTGTCCCACCAGGCCCTGCTCCAAAGTCTGTCCCCATCTTTCTGCCAGGCCCCTTGAAGCCCTGCAAGGCCCCCAGAAGGTCTGCGCGGAGCCTTCTCTTCTCCAGGCTGAACCCCCCCAGCTCTCCCAGCCTGGCCTCCCAGCAGAGGGGTTCCAGCCCTCCCAGCATTGCTGGGGCCTCCTCCGGCCCCGCTCCAACAGGTCCGTGTCCTTCTTTTGTTGTCCCAGAGCAGCTCATCTCTTACCTGGCCCTTCTCTGCGTCTTCACCCTGGTAGCACTTGGGGCACTCCCAGCAGTTGGGGAGCTCGTCGTTGAGCAGCCCTTCCCCGTCCATCTGTGAAGAGAAGCTGGTGGTCAGCAGCCGCCCTTCCCCACGGCCGGAGCCGCTCCGCTCTGCGCCCCGCGCCGCTCACCTGCAGGCAGCCGGGGTGAACGATCTCGTTGCAGATGCAGCACTCCATGAGCTTCTTCTCAAAGTCCTGTGAGTCCTCGTTCTGATCCACCTCCCCGCAAAGTGCACACGTGACCGAGTGAGGCAGCCTGGGCTACAAAGGAAAGCGGGAGTGAAACCAGGGCAAGGTGGGACCACCTCCTCCCTTCTCCTCCTCCCCTCCCTCATCACCTGAATCATGGCAAAGGAGCCAATTACCCCTCAGGAATCAAACTTGGGCATCGTCCACCACGACGAGGGACCCCTGAGGGATCACACGGAGTCGCTACCAGGGGCTTCTGAGGGAAGGAGGAGGCTGCAGACTCACCGCTAAGCACTGCCGGAGGACGCAGGACTGCTTCATGCGGCCGGGTCCGCCGAACTTCTTCATGTCCCTGCAGTAGTGGCACATGCCGCACTCGCCCTGCATGCAAGCCTTGCATTTTCGGCACCGCACCCGCCTCCGCCGGGCGCCCGACACGATGGGAGACACCGTTGACCTGACAGGGGCCGGGCGAGGGGTCGGCTTCATGGTGTGCGGCTTGGTGATGGGGATGGTGGGCAGGCGCACCCGCAGCCGGGCCTGGAGCTTTAGCTGGGGATGGAAACAGAGAGGGAAGCGGTGGGAGATGAGTGAGCGGCTGCGTTCGGCTTGCATCAGAAACTCTCTGATCCTCGGCTCCCCCGCTGTGACTGCAGAGCAGCCCCGAGCCCTTACCTCTCTGCAGGCAACAGAGCCTGGAGCAGCGCTGCCCCACACAGCTCTCCTTGAGAGGAATCGCTCATCCCACACCCAGAGCTCTCCTTCCTCCCACTCCCCACCAGGAGCCAAAAATGGGGCTGAAAAGGGCTGATGAGTTCCAAAAGCATCACGGTGCTCCAATAACAGAATCACTGAATTGGTTTGGCTGGGAAAGACCTTGAAGCTCCTGGAGTCCAACTGCTACCCCAGCCCNTACTCGCCGTTGCCATGGCTACGCTGGCAGGAGTCTCCTGCCGGCATCCCCACGCTGGGTGCTTCCCGCTGCCAGGCACCACCCGGCCAGGGGTCCCCGGCTCCCCCGGCACGTACCCCAGCCCTGCGCCCTTCTCCGGCGCTCCCCAAACCCTGCTCGGGAGGCAGGGAGGGAACCGGAGCCGCNCACCCCTGCCCTGGGCAGCCTGGGACACGCCTGGGCAACCCTTGACAGTGCCCAAGAAATTGTTCTTCAGCTCCAACCTCAACCTCCCCTGGCTGGAGCAACTTGAGGCCGGTTCCTCTTGTCCTGGCGCTTGTTCCTTGGCAGCTGAGCCCAACCCCCCCTGGCTCCAAGCTCCTGAATGAACTTCAGGGAGTTGTGGAGAGCATCATCTCTCAGGGAACACAACAGCAACTCATTCCCCAACACACAACATTCCTCATATCACCCAGGACTCCTTTATCAAGCTGGAGAGCCGCTGGGAGATCCCCCTTGAGAGGATCACCCCCACCAGCTGAGCTCCAGCTCAACCGAGGGGCTGGAGAACACGGAGCCGCTGGGGCTGACCCAGTTACCACCCGTTGGCTGAGCTGAGCTAACCGGCATGGTGGGAGACCGGCAGCACAGCGCGGAGACCTCCACCAGTGGCTGCACGTGGGTTTGCCTGCGCTGCTGTGGGGCTGGCTGTGCCCCATGGAGGTGCCCATCCCACATGGACTGTCTCTGCACTGCTCCCTTTCTTCCCCTTGTCTCAGGCTCCCGAGGCAGGTAGGGAAGCGGTGCCACCGCCCTCCCGTCGCAGGTAACCAGCCAAACCCACCCCAGGTCCCCTCCTCGCCGCTCCTACCTTGTCTCTCTTGGGCCACTGGACGATGGGGACGCCGGTAAGTGCCAGTTTCGGGTCGCTGTTGGCGTATTCTTCTAGCAGCAGCTAATGGGGGAAGAGGAAGACGATGGAAAAAAAACCCACCCCAAAAGCGGGCGAGCCGAAGCGCGCGGGCGTGAGCCGAGCGAAACGAGGCTCGCGCTGGACGCCAAGGGCAGCGCGCTTCGAGCGGGGCCGGCAAGGAGCCCTCCTCCTCCCCGCGCGCCCGCCAGCGCCGCTCCCTCCCCGCACGCCAGCCAGACGAGCTGGGTCGAGCCGATGTGCTCGAGCGCTTTCATCAGCTGCATCTCAGCCCCGAGGCCCCGCGCTCTGCGCCGCTGGGAGGGGGAGAGGGACGAGCCTTCGCGATCCGAGGTGGGGGATTTATCGGGGGTGGAATCGCCAGGTTGCGCCCCCCAAACCCACTCCTCAAGCAGGGGGGAGCTGCGGGGGGTGCGGCGGCAGCGGGACGCAGCGCCCTGCGGGGCACCCCCTCGGTAGCCCGGCAGGAGCTGCGGGGTAGCCAAGAGCCGCTCCCCTGCACAGCCTCCGGCTTCGGCTTTGACTTTGAGCGATCCCTCGGCCCCGGCGGGACGGGCACGGCGCCCTGCGGCGCGCCAGGCACCCTCGCTGGCGGCGGACGCGAGCTCCCCGCGCTCGCCCTCCTGCCCCTCTCATTCCCTCTCACGCCGCGACCCCCTCCCCNCCGAAAGAAAAGGTCAGGGGCTGGGGGTTCATACACACACAGAGAAATCTCTCTAGATTTATCTATACATGTGCCACCCCCTGCCCGGGGCACCCTGGGGGGGTGTGGGGTGGCTCAGCCGGGGGACCAAGGGGCTGTGGGGGGCACCCAGGTCCCATCTGGCTTGGAGTTGGGGTGGGTGAGAGCCCCCGGAGTCATCTCTACCCACTCAAACTCTGGCTGCAGGGGGGGACAAGGCAGAGAGGACCTTGCCAGGGGGACAAGGTTGGGGGGGCAAGGCAGGGGAGGACCCTGCGAGCTCTCCGCATGCTTCCCCCGCTCGCTCGGCAGGAACTCGGCACCGGCGAGCGAGCCCCAAGGAAGGGGAAGGGAACCCAAGCGCCAGCCAAGGACCCCTCCAGGGAAGCAGAGGGGTCCCCTTCGCGTGCTCCCCCTCCCACCCTGGCTGGGTCGAGAGCGTCCCCGCGTCCCCTCCCCACCCCGCCAGCGTTGCCAGCCGCCTGACCTTGCGCCTCCGGAGCTGCCGAGACTCTGGGGTGAAGTTTGCCGAGCCCTCTTTGTTTCGGTGCCCGCACTGCGAGGGTTGGGGCCCCCGAGTCTCCCCGGACACCTCCAGGGGCTGCCTCAATCTGAAGGGACCCAAGTGGGATCCCAGGTCTTCGGGGACATGGTTGGGGGAGCGACCGTGTCCCCCGCCCCGCGTACCCCCGGCTTCTCCGGGGCTCCGGCAACCGCACTGGCAACCGCGTGCTCCTGCCGAGCCCTTGGGCAGCGGCGGCGGCGGCAGCTTCCTGAGCTTGAAACAATGCTGCTGCGTCACCCACATGCGGCTCCCAGCAATGCTTTGCAACCGGGAAGATGGCAGAAAGAGAAAAAAGCCAAAGCGAGCGAGCGAGCGAGCAGAGGGCAGAGCCGTTCTGCTGCAGAGCCGGGAGGGGCCGGCGATGGAACGGGCGCTTGGCTTGGCGGGGATTGGCGCAAGGGCCCCCGTCGGTGCCGCCGCCGCCGCCACCGGCCTCCCTCCGGTTGCCGCCGCAATGGGAGACGCCGGTACCAGGTTCCCCAGAGGCCGGGCGGGCTGGGAGAGCTCTCGCCCCAGCCCCGCTCACGCCTCGGCCTCCCCCGATGCCTTTCTTTTGTCTTCGCCGAGGTGGTTTTTGGGGGGCTCTTGCAGGAAGCCGCAGCCGCTCGGGTTCGGGAGGCACCGCCGCCGGCGGGAGAGGGGCTCGGAAATGAAGGGGAAGGGGACGAGCCCCTCGAAACATGGGGGGCTGCACCCTCGCGACCTCTGCGGACAAACATCCCGCCAGCCAAGTTTGGGAGCCGCTCTAGTCCCAAAGCCACCAGTGACCTCACCACTAGAGGGGGACAGACCCAAACTGGGCGAAGAGACCCCCCCCCACA
>WEIS01027360.1:13134-26354 GCA_013389965.1 Todus mexicanus
CCCCCCCCCACACACAACCAGCCCCAGCTCCCCGAGGAATCCCCCCCCTCCTCTACAACAGCTCCAAACCACCGCAATTAAAATGGCAATCGCAATTAAGAGCTCTCGAAAGCTCCCCGAAGCAGCGCCGCCGAGCTGCTCCCGTTCCTGCCGCAGCCAAAGCATCTGCAGCCAAGCTCCGCGCTCGTCCCTCCTGCCCCCGGCGAGCCCAGGAGGCCACAGGCTCACCCTGACCACACACCCAGGTCTGGTTTGTCACCGAGTCCACGCAGAAAATGGGGAACCCCCACATTTGTGGGGACTGCCAAGGAGAGGGAGCGGAGCAGCCCGAGACCACTCGCTCCTCCCCAAGGTGCTCTGCAGCACTTCTCCATCCCCTGGGCTCCAGCCTGGTGACTGGTTCCCTGCTGCTCTTAGACACGAGCACTTGGAGAAACTGGACTAGGAGAACAGATTCCAGCAGGGAGATTCCCTGGGGCAGGGAGAGGAGGGCACCAGGCCCGCAGATGGGGAACGGTTCAATCCAGACCGTGCCCAGAGGCACCACCAACACACCGAGATTTTTCAGCAAGACACCAGCGCGACAAGGCGACCGGTCACCGCCTCATCTTACAAAGGACAATCTTATCCCAAGTCAGTGCCAGAAGCTTTTCTGACTTCTGTGGGTTCTCGTCCCTTGGGAGCAGAGCCCGACCCCCCTTGGCTCCAAGCTCCTGAATGAACTGGAGGGAGTTGTGCAGAGCCAGAAGGTCTCCCCTGAGCCTCCTTTGCTCCAGGCTCAACACCCCCAGGTCCCTCAGCCGCTCCTCCCCAGCCTCCTGCTCTAGCCCCTTGCCCAGCTCCGTTGCCCTTCTCTGGCCACGCTCCAGCCCCTCCAGGTCCTGCTGGGAGGGAGGGGCCCAAAGCTGAGCCCAGGATTCCAGGGGCGGCCTCCCCAGTGCCCAGGATTTGCAGGGGGACGCTCCCTGCCCTGCTCCTGCTGCCCCCCTGGGGCTGATACAAGCCAAATGCTGGGGGCTCCTTGGGAACCCACCCTGGGACCCCAGAGCTGCACCCAACACTCCAGACAGAGGAGAGTATCTGATTTACCAAATAACCCGCCAAAAAAACAATCAGGAGATGGTACATGGAAAAGAAACCCAACGGCAAAGCCCAGGATCCACCTCTGGCGGTGTCTGGGCATCAGCTTTGGTACAGCTCAAGAGATCCCCTTCAGCAAGGGATGGAGCGAAGGGGAACTGGGGTTTGAGGGACTCAAACCGACTTTTGGGCTGTGGAGTGAGGCTGAAAGGGCTAAACCACCAAAGCTCGCGGAGTCGGCACAACAGCTCTGGCAGCTCCAGCTCAGAGTATAAAGCAGGGCAGGGGAAAAGGAGAAAAAATAGACCAAAAAAAGAGACTCTTATAACCAAGAGGTCACATCCTGTGACACAAGCCAAAGAAACAAGGCCAAATCCAGCTGGGGTAAGGGAAAGGCTCCAAGGGTCACAGTGTCCAACAGCCCAAGGAGTCCACAGCCAGAACTGGGAACGAACCGCACCACAAACGAGCGCTTTGCACCATCAAGGGCAGGACAGGGCGCAGCGTCCCGAGCCGAGCCTCAGCCAGGCTGGCTGGGAGCAGCTCCTGCTAGTCCTGACCCAAAACCCAAGCCAGGGCTGCCGGTCAGCACCCGCTGGCGTAACACCAGCCTCGCGCAGAGGAACGGGAGGACACCAAGGCTGCAGACACATCACCTCCTGCCAGGGTCAAACCGAGTCTCCCCGCGGAGAACCACCTTTCCACCTTCAACACCGCAAGAAAGCATCGCCGGCCCCGCGGCACGGCAGCGCCGACGGCTCCTTCGGCGCATCTCCGCGTACCTTGACGTCAGCGATGAGGGCGTCCTCGTCCTCGATGCCGGTGGGAACGCATTTCTTGTGCAGAGGGAGCGACTCCAGCTTGTCCACGAGGCAGCGCAGCCCCTCCAGCTCGAACTGCGTTAGGTGCACCCTCCTGCTCTTGCGCGGGCTGCCGCCGTTGGGGTCGCAGGCTTGCCCGTTCTGGGAGCCCCGGCTGGAATCGGAAGAGTCTATGGATGGGGTCTTCTTCAGACCCGGCAGGCTGCTCTTGCAGCTCCTGCCCAGTTCATCATAGTCCACATTGGCACCGTTGGCGATGGGGCTGGTGAGAATGGACCGTCTTGTGATCGGTCGCCTGGGTTCCTTCCCTGCTGCGTCTTCCTCCTCTTCTTCCTCCTCCTCCTCTTCCATGTTTACTGAGTCCAAGGAGCTCAGCTCCATATCTGCCATGATGGAGAAAAGAGTGAGAGAAGAGCACAGGGCCCAGACAATCCCAGTTTCTAGAGGAATTCCCCCAGTCAGCAGAGATGTTGAAGCATCAGATATGTACGAGGACAACGCAAGAGGAACAGATGGGGCAGCGACCACCTCTCGGGGCAACCTGGGCCAGGCGCTCCCCACCCTCAGCACCAACAAGTTCTCCCTTCTCTCCACTCTCAATCTCCCTCTGGCAGTTCCAACCCATCCCCCTTGGCCTGTCCCCACAGGCCCTGCTCCAAAGGCTGTCCCCATCTTTCTGCCAGGCCCCTTGAAGCCCTGCAAGGCCCCCAGAAGGTCTGCGCGGAGCCTTCTCTTCCCCAGGCTGAACCCCCCCAGCTCTCCCAGCCTGGCCTCCCAGCAGAGGGGTTCCAGCCCTCCCAGCATTGCTGGGGCCTCCTCTGGCCCCGCTCCACCAGGTCCACATCCCTCCTGTGCCGAGGACTCTCAAACACTACTCAGGCCCCTGTTCCCTTGGCTCTGAGGCCAGACATTCCTTTCTTGAGCGACTCCCTGCACTCCCCTGTGCACAACCTTGACCGCGCTTGGAACCCTGCGTGCAGGACGGCCCTGATGGGCACGACAGCGTCTCTGCCCCGCAGCCCACGGCACAGTGGTGGCTCCTACAGCTTCCCTCCTCCTCTGCTCTCAGAAGCTCCACGTGTACCAGCAAGGCCAGGAACTGGTGGGCTGCTGTTGCAGCTGCAAGGAACTCGGGCAAAGGAGGAAGCAAAACCCTGGCTCGTTCTGACTTCTTGCTCAAAGGGAAGGAAATAAATGGCACCTCCTTCGTCCAGTCTGCAACACCCTCTGCCTGCTCAGCACAGGAAAGGGCAAAAAGGGAGGAAGTATCCCCAAAAACCAGCTCGCAAAATTGAGGAAGCGATGGTCCCACCCAGCCTGTCGTGTTGCTGAGCCAGACCACGGCCCAGCAGGAGAGTGTGAGAAGCGGCTGCGATACGAGTGAGGGAGGAATTGGGGCTGCAGAGCCAGGGTGAGGGGCTTACCCATGCTGAGCGACTCCTTCTGGAAGTCCTTGGTGAGATGCGAGCGGCTGGTGATGCAGTACACGTAGCGCTCCAGCACGTACCAGCACATCTCATAATAGAAGGGATAACGAAACTTATTCGGGACCTAGAAAAGAGGCAGGGGGACGGGGGTGAGCTCAGGTCTCCTTCAGAGGGACAGGGGTGAGCTCAGCCTCAAGCCAGGCTGATCCCCTCTCCTGAGGGAAAAAAAACCCCGTGTGGACTTGTTTAACAGCATCAATCGTGCTTCTGGCAGCCTGGTGGGGTCCTCCTTGCAGAGGGATGTTAGCATCAAGCAGAGAAAACCAGGCACTACTCACTCACAAGCCACTGACGTTTCTTTTTTCACCATTAGGGTTGCAGCTCTTCCCCCCCAGACCTCCCTCCTCATCACGCAAGAGAAAAGCAGCAATGCCCTAGAAGGTTTCAGCTGAAGGTGATGGTCCAAGCCCTCTTCGCAAGCATCTGACAGCGTTTGTATGGGCAGAGGGGAAGGGTTGGTCTCCCTCTCTCAGTCCCAACCCATCCCTCCTTGTCCTGTGCCCACAGGCTCTGCTCCAAAGTCTGTCCCCATCTTCCTGAGCGGCCCCTTGAAGCCCTGCAAGGCCCCCAGAAGGTCTCCGTGGAGCCTCCTCCTCTTCAGTCATCTTAGACCACACCAAGGTCTGCAACCAACACCAAGCAGCAGCAGAAGGCAGCTGGGTAGGGGAAGAGGTGACATGTTGGACACCCTCCCATGGAGATGTCGCTAGGGGAGGTCCCCACCATGTTCATAACAAGGTTTCCAGACCCATCAAGCATCCCGGGGTCAGGCTGGAGGCAGGACAAAGGAACTTATCAAGCCTTAGCGCACGTTGCCAGATGTCCCTGTGCCCGAGCTGCTGCCCGTGTGTTTCGCAGGCTGTGACATCGTGTGTACAGAGAGCGGGAGCTCGAGCGTCGTCACAGGGCGAGACTCCCCCACCTGGACAGCACCAGCACCACCACCACCACCAGCACCGCTCCCGGCTGCGCCCTCCCCAGCCGCCCACGGCCTCCCAGCTCTCCCGCGGCTCCTCACCCGCGTGCGGTCCTCGATGCTGTAGATGCGGAGCTGCATAGGGATGTTGAAGCTGTGTAAGAAGTTGCCTCCGAATACCAGCGTGTCCATGGGAGTGTAGACGGCGTGGATCCAACCTGGGAGAGAAAAGCAGGGCTTGAAGGCTCCTTCTCAACGACCAGGTGAGGTCAAGGCGTCACGGCTGGCAGGCCTCACTAATTGGGTTCCTTTGCAATCTCCTAGGAACGGTGCTCCTCAGAGCGGCGCTGTCCAATCCACACAACCTTCGTGCTGCTCAGCTAAGCCCACCCTGAGAGCTGCACCCTTAACCTGCGCCCAGGTGAGCTGCAAACCCCCAGACTTGGCCTCACCAAGGAGGGACCTCTTGTCATCAGCCCTCCTGAAGGGTCACTCCTCAATACCCACCTCACTCCACCCACCTAAGAGCTAGAGACAGACTTGGACTTGGGTATTCACCTCCTGCCCAGAGCTTTTTTTTGGTCATCCCGGTGTCTCTGGAAAGTTGCTTCCTAATTGTGTCAGGCCTAAGAACACCAGCAACGAGGATCACAGTCTGCTAAAGGCTGTTCAACAATTCAAATCCCCTCTGAGTACCTCAGGTTCCAGCTCCGTTATCTCCAAGGCCAAGTAATGCAGCCAGGCTCAACGCTTTGGGAATTGCGGCGTGGGTTTCCTGAGGGCAAGGCCACTCAGCTCAAGAGAACTGTCAGCACAGGACTCAAATGAGTGACTTGTGCATCCCTTGGGGATTTCTGTTCCTGGTCCTGCTGTAAGGTGCAAACCAGTGTATTCCTGTGCTGCTGGTGGACACGCAACGTCAGGTTACAGCAGCCTGGGACAGCCGAGACAGTCTCAGGGATATTGTTTTTATGCAACAGCTTTATTAGAAGCCTTCAAAGGGGTCCAAGAATCTTTCTCCTTGCGAGGGAGTATTCCCTAGGGCAAGCACAGCATTTTCCAGCCATCCCAGGTCCTGAAGGCTGAGCCAGTCCCTTGTGAACAACCAGCTCGAGCTGCTCCTTCAGCTGCCTCGTCTCTTCTGCCTTTGCTCCTTTACAGCAAAGCACTGCTCTAAGCGTGTGTGTGAGACACTGCTCATGTCCTCCAACTATTCTGCTTCCTAAACCAAGTCAGGCTGAAGATTTAACTCTGGAGAGTGTTCCCACTCCCAACCTCCAAGTCTACTTGCCCAAGCCCTCTGCAAAGCAGTTACAATCACAGAACTCTTCTGGTTGGAAGAGACCTCCCAGCTCCTGGAGTTCCCCCATCCCCCCAGCCCTGCCAGGGCACCACTGCCCCGTGTCCCTCAGCACCACATCTCCATGACTTGGAAACCCCTCCAGGGATCAGGGGGACTCCACCACTGAGCCTCCTTTGCTCCAGGCTCAACCCCCCCAGGTCCCTCAGCCGCTCCTCCCCAGCCTCCTGCTCTAGCCCCTTGCCCAGCTCCGTTGCCCTCCTCTGGCCACGCTCCAGCCCCTCCAGGTCCTGCTGGGAGGGAGGGGCCCAAAGCTGAGCCCAGGATTCCCGGGGCGGCCTCCCCAGTGCCCAGGGCAGGGGGACAATCCCTGCCCTGCTCCTGCTGCCCCCCTGGGGCTGACACAAGCCGGATGCTGGGGGCCTTAACGGCCACATGGGCACACACTGGCTCAGCTTTAGTCACCAGCACATCTCCCCATGTTACTGCTTCACAGCAGTTTGAACATAACTCTGCAGAGATCTCACAGGAGACCCAGGAAGCTGAGGAGCTGCTCTGCCTTGGGCCAGCCTCTGCCCTCAGCCGGCACCACTCCACACGACACCATGACGGGCTCTGGGAAAGGCTCTGTTAACAACTGGCCAAGCACGATGTGAGATGGCCACAGCTTTCCTGGCGCTTGGGTGAACCCACAGGGTCATGACAGGCATGGAAAGCATGAAGACAGAGCTACATCACACCCTCTTCTCCCAGTTAGGAGGGAAGAAGCTAAATCCTGCCTGTCCTGATTTTTCACAGGTCCCAGGAGTTGCAGTCTCTCGCCACGACCCTGGCAAAGCCCCGCCCTACGGTACCTGAGGGGATGACGAACGTGTAGCCCTGCTTGAGCTCGATGCGCTGACACTCTGACACTCTGTCCCCGAGAAAAATGTCTCCCTGCTTCCCTGAGAGAAGCCAGTTCTCATAGAGCTCCAGGTTCTGGGGTGTAGGAGGGATCAGCCAGAAGATCTGCAAATAAAGACAACATGTGGATGGAAGTCGTCACGTAATTCACAGCTACTGACGGCCCCCCGCTTCTTCCAAACCTGCCCTGCGCCCTCTCCAGACATCTCAATGTCTCCCTCTCCCCACGCACAGATGAGAGTCTGGATCTGTAACCTTCCCCTCAGGGCCTGTCCTCCTACCTTTCCCCCTCGGTGGATGTGGTACCACACCGAAGTACCACCGAAGTCCACGTGGAAGTCTGTGTAGCAGCCCTTGACACTCATCAGGCAGTACCTGGATGAAAACGAGATGACGATAAGGTGGAAGTGAGTGGGGATCCACGTTTTGGAGCAGATACGTCTTTGAGCGGAGTGAGCTGCTCAAACCCAGGTCAAAGTGCTCAGAGAAGTGCCAGAAGCCCCTCTAGATGTCTCCAGGCGGCCAGCACCAAGAGCTTCACCAGAGCGCAGCGAGCTCCTAGAAGCCATCCCACTACCCTTCCACACAGCATGTGTTAAACAGAGGTTGAAATAACAAACCGCGGTGCCCTTATAAGTGTCACCTGCCAAAAAACCCAGAG
The DNA here is from genome assembly GCA_013389965.1 of Todus mexicanus. NCBI lineage: Eukaryota > Metazoa > Chordata > Aves > Coraciiformes > Todidae > Todus > Todus mexicanus. The sequence goes on from WEIS01027360.1 coordinate 20,303, forward strand.
AGACTGTTCCTCCCCCCTCCCCTCGGTACAAATCACTTCTCCCTTGGGCAGGCCTCTCACAGGAGGTGTTTTGCTGCCTCCCGTCACTGGAAAAAGCTCAGGAAGCCACTTACTTCTGCACCTTTGGATACTGCATCTCCAGGATCGCATTGGTAGACTCTGTCTGACTCTCCTTCAGGTGCCTGGGCCACATGTTGTCAACCCAGTCAATCAAATCCACCTACAGCAGAAAGGTGGAGATGTGAGTAGAGACGACGGGGCACAGGAATCCCCTTCAACTACCCACAGGCTGCCCTGGAAGCTCAAACTGCCTGCCTGGAAAGCCCACGGCTCACAGGCAGCTGGGCACAATGGGATGCAGCCTTGCTCTGGACCCACCAAAGCCACTGCAGACTGGCAGCCAGCCTGGTTCACAGCACACCTGCAACAAAGGACGAGACGAAGGAACCCTGAATGGCCAAGACACCCCTTCTTTGGCCCTAGAAACCTTCCTGATCCCACACGGGAAGCGCTCAGGACCAGTAGATGTGATGCCAGCTGCTGTACAACGAGCCTCTGAATTCAGCCGAGCAGCAAACGCCACAGCGAGATGCCAAGCACGGCACTGGGATGCTGGTCTTCTGCGCAGGGGCTAGGTGGGAACTGCCGGGCACTGGGTGTGCAGAAAAACCACGCCAGGCAGCATCTGCTAGGGTGGGACTCAAGTCACAAAGCCTCAGGACAGAGCCAGCAGGCAGAGATGTCCAGGTTCCCTCTACGGTCACCAGTGAGAAGTGAGAGGCCCTTCAGAGCTGCCCCTTCCTCTCCACCAGCTGCACAGGGAGCTCTGGATGGCCATCCTGCCTATCCCACCTTCCACCCTTCAGCAAGGGCAGCTGGTTTTCCTTCTGCTGAAGAGCCTCTTGCCTCGGCTTCCAGCACATCTCCAGCCTCGGCCTCCTCTGCTCTCAGAGATGTAAGCATTTTGCCGCAGAACCCCTCCCTGCCGTGCTGCACAACCCTCTGGAGTCTCGCCTCAACATGGGCTTGATGTTCTACCAGGACCCTGCTTTCCAAACACCAAGGGAACCACAACCAGCATCCAAGGCTTTAGCTACTCTCTCAAAATGCCGCAAGCATCGCTGAGCTCTGCTGCTCGATTGAGGCCCTGCTGGATTGTTACATGGGGAAGGTAGATCTGGGACTGGACGACAGCCAAGGTGTTGGCGGGCAGTGGAACCAGCTAACTGGGAGAGGCTGGAAGTCAGTGTCCCCATCCTGGCCCTGACACCGCAGCGGAGCACAAACCTGACCTCTCTGTTCAAACTCCATGCCTGTTCTTGATCTGGTGATCAATTATAGACTGGTCTGGGTGGACCCCGAGGGAAAGGACATCAGAGCGAAGGAAGAGCCGCACTCACCGTAGCAGGTCTCTGCACCAGGTTCTCCAGTTTGGTGTGGCTGAACTCCAGGCTGATGACGTTGTAAAGTTTCTCCCGCTCGGCCTCCGGTGTTTCGTAGTAGCGCGCCCACTGCGCCATGGACATCTCGATATCCCTCTGCGTGTTCACGTCCATGACGTCCACCATCCGTCGGCTCCCTGCCGGGACAGACAGACACCAGTCCAACCACCCCTGCGCACAACGGCCCACGCAGAAGAGACGCTCCAGGAGACGTGAGATCCTCCCTCGAAGAACCCACCCACGCCAGCGTGATGCCTTGGTGTCGCCTGTAACTCCAGCTTCTCCCACATCTGAACACAAGCTGCTTCAGCTCAAATTAGACTCGAGCAGGTAAGAGTTGTGATGCACTGGCTAAGGACAGCTCAGGTCCCACCACTCTGAGGGAGCCACATCTCCAGCCCTTTAGCTTTGATAAACCCGATGACTCTCCCTGTTCCTCCCTGTCTGCCCAGGACACAACGGAGGAGCGCTGAGGACCCCGGACACTCACCGACACACAGCCGCACGTCATTCACGCTGAAGTCTGGATCCGGCATCCTGTAGGACAAACACCTTGCTGAAAAATTCATCAAGTGCTTCTGGTTGCAGACCCTTCCCACCCGTAACCCCAGTACTGGCACCTTGGGGGTATCACTGTGCTCCCTTCTGCTTCTTGGGTGTGGGTGAAGCCAGATTTCTGGGGGCTCTGGGCTGGGCTGAGTGTTTGGGTGAAACTGGGCCCAGCTTCTGGCTGGGGAAGAGGATTTGGGAATAGGACGGACCATCTCTGGAGCGTGAGCTGTTGTACAGCGGCTTCCAGCAAATGAGCAACCAAACCTTGGGCTAAGTTGTCCCAGCTCACCTTTGAAGGCTGCTCGTTTGAGTTATCCCAATAAAAAGAGCCCAGCCAGACCAGTACGAGCAGCATATTTCACTGACACAGCACAACCGCTCTAACTGTTTGTACTGGCGGACTGATCTGGACAAACACTGCTCTCGCTGGCGGAAAGGGCGGGCAGCCGTTCAAGCAGCTCTTGACCCAGAGAAATAACCAAAAGCTCAGGAGAAATCCAGTTTCACCCAGGCTGTGATGCTCGGTATCCAATCTCTGCCCTTCCGAGTCAGCCACCAGTTATAACCGAGCCCAGCATCATTCCCCAGCTCATTCAGTGCAGCGCAGGACACCGTGCGCTGGGAGAGATGCTGCCCATCCGCTCCCAGCCAGCTGAAGAGGTTCAGAGCCGTGCTGCTGACACCATCTCCGATAAAGTTTGCCAGGGTTAATTTATTCCCCTAACTTTCCTATGAATCAAACCCAAACCCACTGACCCAGCAGAAAAACAAGAACGGGTGAACTTGGTTTAATTTTGTAGCAGACAGCTGTAATGTTTTGATGTGTTATTACTCCCATAAAACTACACCTACCACTCCACGGTGTATTTACACGAATATCCTAACGTGGTACAAAGTCTTGCACCAGTAGAGCTCCGAGCTGTAAACCTGAACTGACTGTAGCAAGACAGACAGACGCAGGTCAGTGGGTAAATCAGGCTGGAATTCTGGAAAATGCCAGAAATGCTACAAATTGTTTGACTCTCTGGCAGGAGGCGCCTGCATTACGAGGAAACGAACCCCGCCAGATGTTGCATCAGAGCAGCTGCGGGACTTGCCAGATACTTGGTGGAGCTGTGATCACCTAGAGCCTGTTCAGCCCTCTCACTTTAAGCCCAAACTGGTAAAGAATGGGGCAACTGAAGTGGAGGATACCGTGTGGACAGCACATGGACCTGGCTACCAGGCTCAGATCCCACACAGTGCGAGGAGAAGCAAGAAATGAGGCCAGAGTCACCCATGGCTCTGCACCTCAGACACTTACTTTATCCCCAGGCCGTCGGAACTCCTGAAGATGAGAGGGTCTCTCAGGCCACCCCGCTGGATATATTCAACAGTGAAGTCTGGAGAGGGGAGACAAGAAGAGGGAAGGTGTTAGGTGAGGCTCCTTCAGAGGACTACAGACAAAGTGAGGTTAGAAAGGATCTCTGGAGATCTCTAGTCCAACTCTGCTCCCAGCAAAATGCCTTCAGACTCAGTCAGGTTGCTTAGGGCCCTGTGCAGTTGAGACCTGAGGATCTCCTTGTATCTGAAGCCAACGAAAGAAAGCCTCATTCCTCCCTATTTTTTCAGAGATCCCAGAACTCCCCTGCGGCAGCCCTGTGAGCAGCGTGGCGTGTGCTGCTGACAGGCCTCAGACAGCCCTCCCAGGGAGGGGGAGGTTTGCTCCAACAGGCTGCCCCAGGCAGGGGACCAGTGCAGTTTTTGGTCCCGAAGAAGCTGGCAGCCAAGCCAAGAGATGCCTTGAAGAAACGCTCCTCCCTGATGGTAAATCCTCACGAGGCTCACGCTGGCTGCGCGATGAAAAGGCATCCCGCCGAGCAGCACGCGTGGTGAAAGAAAGGGGAGAGATCCCACATCGTCTTTAAATTAAGCATCTAGTAGACATGTGGCTACAATTGCAGGTGCTGACCCAGGCGAACCCTCTCGTTGCTGGCTGCCACGTGTCCCGGCAAGCTCGCAGCGCTGCACACGGGCTCGTCGCTCTGCAGCTCGAGCAGCTTCCACACCATTTCCCACACACTCTCCCTGTAACCGGCTCCCCTGGCTCAAGGGCTCGGCAGGTTTGAGCCGACCCTCCACCCGTGCGTCTCCTGTCGCCTTCGAACTGCTGCAGGACTCGCAGGGGAGCAGGAGAAACCCTCCCCGCCTGCTCTGCTCAGGGTAGGCAAGTGAAATGGTTTAGAGCAGAGGAGAGCACAGGACTGGTGTGAAGAACAGATGTCCCAACTTTACACAGCGAGGGAAAGTAAAAGGCAGCAAAACGCAGCACAACCAATTTAAAGGAGGTTGGAGCTGGTGGGGGCGTGTCAAGTCTTTTCTCCCAAGGAACAAATGCTAGGACAAGAGGAACCGGCCTCAAGTTGCCCCAGAGGAGGTTTATGTTGGATAATAGGAAAGATTTTTTTCCCCACAAGGGTTGTCCAGGCCTGGCCCAGGCTGCCCAGGGCAGGGGTGGAGTCCCCCTGATCCCTGGAGGGGTTTCCAAGCCGTGGAGATGTGGTGCTGAGGGACACGGGGCAGTGGTGCCCTGGAAGGGCTGGGGGGAGGGTTGGACTTGATGCCCTTAAACGTCTCTTCCAACCAGAACGATTCTATGAAAGGATTTCATTAACACCACAATTGCCTTGTAACCGCCCTTCGCCCTTCGAGTTGGCAGCCAGGGAAGCTTTGGGTGTAGCCAGATACACAGGAGCACATCCAACTGTGATCGCTGTCAGCTTTCGAAGAAAGGCTCGGGGGAAGGTCATCTCACACACTCCGCCTCACCGGAGAAGCGGCCAAGCACAGCGGCTGGCTGCTTACTGACAGCACCAGGACACGCAGCAAGCATCGCAGGCGCAAGACAAACCTTTGCCTTCCATGAAGACCACGAAGGTGGAGTTAAACTTGTTGGTGGACAGCTTTTCCTCGAGGTCGAATGTCCTCTTCCCTTCAATTTCATCATCGGAGATGCCATCGTCCTCGTAACGCCGCCTCATCGTGCCACGCTGAGGAGAGAACACACCACGAAGGTCAGAGATATGGACCAAGGGGAACCACCTGGTTCTAGACTCAACCCATCACAGCTCGCCCAGAGCCTCTGGGGAAGCCAGAGCAGCACATGACTCCTGGGAAGCCCACGGCTTCTGCTCCCAGACAGAGGAGACCCTTTATTACCCGGTTACATTCTCCTCTAGGTCTCCTGCTCCAAAAGCGCTCCTGGGATCAATTTTCAAGAGAGACTTGCCAGAGAAGATCGATTTAGGCAGCGTCTGTCCTGCATCCAAACCCCACCACTGAAACATCAGATCTGCTCCTCCTTCGACCAACAGACCTGTGCAAGTTGGGCTGTGAGGAGACAGGTTCTTCCCTCCTCACAAGGGCTGGTGGAGGGGAGAAGGTTCAGTGAAATTGAGGCAAAGAAAAGAATCTGTTTCCCATTTTCACCAGGGCATTTCGCTGTGCTGGAGGTAAAGGCACTTGAGAATTGATATCCCCGCCAGGACGCCAAGTGATGAAGAAAGGAAGGGTTTATGCTGAAGACAACTCTCACGTTTCCATACACAAAAAGCTGATTTATTCCCTTGTTTGTGTGTGTGGGGAAGCAGCTCTTTTCTTAGAGGGTCTCCTAAGTACATCTGTACTGGGATTCCTGACAGACATCCCCTCCGAGCGCTGCTGGATCTGGAAGAAATTACCATCCCCAGCTGTTGGCCACCCCTCCAGAGAGCGGCTGCGCTCCGGCTGAGCCCTTCGTGGGAGTGCTCCCTAAATCCTGCAGATAAAAGCCAACCTGCTCTGAATTAGCCAAGCTGATCTCGCCCAGTTAGAGATGCTGCAATTAGGGACCATTCACACCAATTGTTGTGCCAGCAGAGGGACAGGAGGGGGCAGGAGGTGATGAAGCAGCGACTGTCACACCTGAGCCCGGAGGCTGCCGGCAGCGCTGGGACCGGGTCACATCCCCAGTACCACCACTGGGCCCAGTCACACACCGCGACGGAGCTCAGCACCGATGCAGAATTCATAGAATCACA
>WEIS01027361.1:0-10828 GCA_013389965.1 Todus mexicanus
TGCCGTGCCACGCTGTGCCGTGCGGTGCTCCCCGGGGCTCCGTCTTTGTCAGCCCCGGCGATACCGGAGCTGGTTTTGCCCGGCCCGGCTCCTCCCGGTGCCTCCCACCGCTGCCCGAGGCCGAGCGCCCCGGGCCGGGCCCGGGCCCCGCCGGGCGCCGCTCCCCGAGGGGTTCCCGAGGGATTCCCGGAGCCCCGAGTCCTCCCCGGGGGCGGGTTGGCCTCGTGTGCCGGGGGGGATCCCCCGAACCCAGCGGGGCGGAGCCGCCGGGCCCGGCCTGGGGCTGGGAATGGGCAGGAGGCGCTGCTGGCCCGGCCGGGGCATCCCTCGGCTGCCGCCTCTGCTCTCCTCTCCTGCTCTCCTCCTTCTCCTCCTCCTTCTCTTCTCCTTCTTCTTCTTTCTCTCCTTCTCCTCCTTATTTCTCTCTTTCTCCTTCTTTTTCTCCTTATTTCGCTCCTTCTTCTCCTCTCCTCCTTCCTCTCCTCTTCTCCCCCTTGTTTCTCTCCTCCTCTTCCCCTTGTTTCTCTTCTTCTCCTCCTTCTCCTCTCCTCCTTGTTTCTCTCCTTCTCCTCTCCTCCTTCTCCTCCTTGTTTCTCTCCTTCTCTTTCTTCTCCTCCTTGTTCTCCTTTCTCTCCTTCTCTTCCTTCTCTTCTCCTCCTTGTTTCTCTCCTACTCCTCCTTCTCTCCTTCTTCTTCTCCCCTTCTCGTCCTCCTGCTGCCCCTTCTCGTCCTCCTCTCCTCAGAGCTGGAGCCCCGGCTTTGCAGGGGGTGCTGAAGCAAACCCTGGCAACACCTTCTGTGGGGCCTTAAAGGTGTCAGAGCAGGTTTGCAGAACAAAACAAATTGTTATTATTAGTCTCGCCCCCTCCTCCTCCTTTCCTGATGCCTCCCAAATCCCCCGGAGAAAGTTTTGTACCGAGTTGACACCGCGTTAAGCAAAAGCCAGACGGCTGTGCCGGTCAGCGAGCTGTTGAAGTCCTGCCCAATTCTCTCGTCCACGGTGGAATTTGTAAATTATTTGTTCATTTACTAACCGTGCGTGTTTTAGCAAACTAGGAAAGCTGGCGCTGGAGGCTCTTTTCTTGTCTTTATGCTCTTTTTGGAAGTGGCCCCTGCACATCTGGTACCCGAGGAGACCTAGGGAGCGTCCGCTCCGCTTTGCGTTACGTGTCCGATGTGGGTACAGTGAAGCTGGAAACTCGCTGCAACTTCCAGCCTGGGGACACGTGGTTTGTGAAGCGCTTTTCGAGACATTAGGAGCGAAAGAGCTTTGCAGGGTGTTGGATATTTGCTGAGAACATTTTAGGATGGGGGGTGAAGCAATGCCCAATGATTAACCAGGAGGCCGGGCTCAGGCGGGGCCGGGCGAATCCTGGCCCGCGGGTTGCGCAGAGAGAAGGGCTGGCAAAGTTTGGGGACCGAGCGAGTCTTAAAGCGCAGCGAGAGCTGCTCTAACAGAGCGCCAGGAGCTCAGCGGGTCACGGTGTGACGCGCGGTGGCTCATCCCGGTGACAAAATCATCCCTGTGCCCCCTCTGGAGCTGGAAACTCGCTGCCAGTCCTGGTACAGGTGAGCGTCTGGCTGATTTTTTTTTTGGCGTTCACTAAAAGCACTTAAGTAGTCAACTTGTTACCCAGCTGCCATTTATTTTTACTTTGTTTTTACCTTTTTTTGTTCCTTTCTGTTCTGTTTCCTGTATCCCTTCAGTCAGGGTGGTGAAAGTACCCGTCCGTTTAATTGATTTCTAATTACTTGTGTTGATTAGCAGCACCACAGGGCCCTGGGCTTTAAGCAGGAGACCTTTAGATAAACCTTTGGGTAGGACTTTTCAATATTGCTGAGGCGCTACTGGGAGTCTGTGCAGGAACCTACGACTCATTTTCACTGGAATACTACTACTACTTCTGATAATGTTCTTTTGTAAGTGTGGTTTGAAAGATACTGGGAACTGGATTTCCAGCTGACATGGTGTAAGTTTGGAGCCCAGGTGTGGTTTTACCATAATAAAAACAACCTTAAAGTGAAACTGTGGCAGGAACTTCTGAACTCTGGTGTTTTTCATGTGTGCCTGTCACCATCAAGATGAAATTGTTACTCCTGACAGGAGCAGGGCTGTGGTGAGTGAGCTGGGGTTTGTTCCACCTCAGGCAAAACCAGAGGCTTTGCTGCTGGACTTTGAGTTGCCAGGTTTTCATTGCTTGTAGTGAGAAATACCTTGATACGTGCGGAGCTGCGGCGTTGGGAGGGAGCTGCGTCCCCTCAAACGGGAGCTGATTCCTGCAGGAGGAGGGAGCACAGTGAGGCTCAGGGTCTGTGAAGATTCTGCTGTGATTAAACAAATCTATGTCACTGAGCGGGCTCGGAGCGCACGATGTTCTTCAGTCTTTGCAGGCTCGAAGTCTCAATCTGTGTCCTTCCAGAAATTACAGAGGTTTTTAACAAGAAGTTCTCTGTGAAAGTTGGTGCGTTTGAGAGGCTCTTGACACCTGCAAAAATAAGTGTAGGGGCTGTATGTAGCTGAGGAGCCGGGCAATTTGGGGGTTTAGGGTCTAGTTCAGTATTATGAAAACAAACAGTCCATCTGCGGAGGTTCGTGGTGCGGGAGCGTTGTCTCGGTGGTCAGCTGGAGGCTGTGTTAGAAACCAGAGTGAATATAGTGTGGGGAGAATAACATGGTCCGTTTGCAGCATCGAAAGCAAAAGGTTTCTGTGAGGAGAGCTCTGAGAGGGTCTGTGTTTTATTTGGCCCCGGACAATGCTGAAATGAATTTAAATATGAATAACGAATTTCGGCACGCCGAGAACAAACCGATGTCTGATGTGATGCAATGTTGAGTTACCAGCTGACTGCAAAACCTGAGCAGAGCAGAGCCTATGGCTTTGGGACCAGGCTGGAAGGGTTTGGGAGTGTGGTGGTAAATGGGCTTGAATGGGACTACCAGGATAAGAAACTGCTTTGGAACTGAGCTATGTGAACAAGATGTTTGAGTCGAGCTGTTGGAGCGTGGCTTTGAGATGAGGAGCCTTGGCTTTGGTTCGATGCTTTCTCATGGAGTGTTTGAGTGAGACACTTTGCTGCCTGCTCCTCTAGTTCCTTCTCTGCTTAGCAAAAAAACCCACCCCAAACCTTGAAACTTTCTAATTAACGTGTCAGTTCTCGAAACTAGAGAAAGCTTTTCTTCGTTAAGAGGAGGTCGAACTTAGTTTGGCTGCTTCCCAGGTTCTTTGGCGCTGCTGAGTGCGCCAACAGCAGATCTGTCTGGTTGAAGATCTCTAGGAGTGATCTGACGCCAGGATAAATATACACGCAAATGTTGTCTTCATGTTTATATGCGCAAACAAGATAGGATTAAATGTTGGGCTGTCTGAGCTCTGAAGTCCTGCCCAAGCACCTCGGTTAAAGAAAATCTTCTCGTACGGCTTCATCTCTGCACGGGCAGAAACTTTGCAGTCGTGCTTCCCCCTCTTCTCCACCTCTACCCTCAAAACAGGCAGATATATCCACCCTTTTAAAGGCTGTGTCGGGCAGATATTTGTGGCTTTTCAGACATGAAATGAATGGTTAAGTGCGTCTCTCTGTGAAATGAACTGCCTGTGGCCCCGGTGAAACCAGAGGTTGTGGGAGTAGCGATGTCAACACAGGGATTGATCTAAATAATTCCGTCCAGTACATCCATGGTAAAAGTGCATAAGCCAGTTGGATCAGTTTTTAATTCTCAGTTACTGATGAAAAGAAGGAGCCTGGTGTTTAACGATTGCACTGGCCATAAATTCCTCGGCTGTGCTTTAATTAAAACTACGATCATATCCTATCTGGGTTATAACACGGTCCAGTTCTGCTTGTGTACCGGGTGGAAGCTGTCATCTTCAGATCAAACCCAGCTGTGCTGCATCCCTGAAGCTGCCGTAACGTGGCTGTAATTAGCACGACTGACTGACGAGGTTTTCCCACAGGTTTGGGATGTCAGTGTGGGGTGAGAGCTAAGGGAATCGCAACGGTCCTTTCTGCAGAGTGAAGGACCTGTCGGGAGAGTGGAGCCCTGACACATCCCCTTGTCTCATCCTTGTCTGTGTTGCTGTATCACAGTTTGGTTTACAGGTAAAATGTGGGATTGTTTTCCATGTAAAAATACAGCACATCAGCTGTGTCTTCTCGCCACCAATTCTTCCCAAGATCTCCAGTGATTATTGGGACTTACTCCTGAGCATCACACTCAGCTGAAGGCAGCCAGCAGGTTCGGAACTTGGCAGAGGGAAAACACTTAGATGTGGGTAGATAGCACTGGCACGACGTGGAGTTTCTTCTGGAAGCTCACCTCGATGTGGGATGGTCAGGGGGGTGCTGACACACCGCTCAGAAGCAGCCGGTGCCACGGGCTGGCAGGAGGTGCCACAGCTCGACTTGGACACGGCAGCTTCCGCTCCTGGTGTGCTCTGTGCCCCCGATAAAGCCATCAAGGCTGTTTCGTACCTGTGGGTTTTTCATGATAGTTCTGTGTTCAAAAATTGGTGGAGTTGGGAAAAGATACACAGGGAATACATACACATACGTGCTGCGTCATAATAATATTGACCTGTTCATTCTTTTCTTTCCCAGTTCGTTCTGGAAGTGGCTGACTGCTCAGATTGCAAGAATAACAAGAGGTTAGTGCTTTCCTGGGTGTGCACCGACGGGATTTCCAGCTCTGTGGGGTTATCGTGCAAGTGCATCAGAGGCAGGCAGAGCTGAGCGTATCAAATGCTCCTTCCTCATCCCACCTGCCTTTGTGCTGCGAGGTGCTCCTTTGTTGGCTCCATCTGTCATGCACTTTCTCAGTTGTAATTATTTTCTATTTTTCAAGAAAAGGCATTCATTCCCGCTTGGAACAACGCCACATTTCTGATACTTGGAGTTTCTTGTATTAAGAGATTCTCCTCTCTGGGTAGTAAATTTTTTTAAAATGGAAAATGGAGACCTGAACTTTTCCATTTTCCTCTGGCCGCTCATGCCTCTAAATTTCAATTTATCACGTGAAGGCAGATACTGTCCCCTAATTGATGTGGAATGTCTGGGATCAGCAGGACCAGCTGCTTTGACCTCAGAGTCCTTGTGCAAACACAAAAGTCAATGATTGCAGCAGAAGTGACTATTCTTGATCCTGGACCCCTGTCTGAGTTCAGCGGTCGTGTTCTAATATTGCGTTTCCTATCGGAAGTGAACTTTGCTTTGTCCTCTTGGTCCTGCAATAGCAGGTATTAACCTCAGGGTTTGGGTTTTTTTGCTTTCTTCATCCCTTACAGTGCTGCGAGCCCAATTTGTAGGAGCCATGGAAGAGTCTTCCCAACCCGGTAAACCCCTAGAGATGAATGCTCACTCTCGCTTCATTATCGGCTCCGTGTCAGAGGATAACTCAGAAGATGAGACGAGCTCTTTGGTGAAACTCGACCTGCTAGAGGAGAAGGAGAGGTCTTTGTCACCTGCGTCTGTCTGCTCGGATTCCCTTTCAGATCTAGGACTTTCTAACGCTCAGGATGGCCCAGCGAGCCACATGAGGTATGGATGAAATAGTTCTGGAGTTCATTCTGCAGCCTTTTCACCCCGTCTGCTCTAGAGGTAACTCAAAAGGTTCAACTTGATGCCCAGTTTGGCCTCAATATTTTCGTTGTGCCAAGACATCTCCTGGCTTTTGGTTTCAAAATGACCTGTTGTAAGTTTATCTGCATCAAACCCTCTTGTTTTCCGTTGGTTTTGATGAAATATCTGTGCCTAAATTCCATAAGCACCTTCCAGGCATCTCAGCTGCTGAGTGTTATGGTGAGCTCGCTCATGCTGCCTGTCTCTTTGTCCTGGCTTTCAGAAAACTCAAGTGTGTTGACCGAGATCTTTAAGTTTTCACTTGTGTGTGTGTTTTAGATGAAGACAAGGGCATTATTTGCTTATTTTGCCTTTGTGTGGGCTTTGCTGCTTTGTATCTAGCCAAAGAATTGGCAGGACCCCTGGGGCAGATCGATGACTCCGTATCGCTCGGAATGTTTTTTGAGTTGGAGAGAGAAAATTTTGTCCGTGGTTAAAGGGACGATTGATGCCCTGGGAAGCGGTGATGAGCCAAGGTGGAATGTGGGAGCTGCTGCTGCAGCTCTGGGAGGTGTTGGCCTCAGGGCTGGGAGAAGAGCCGCTTCCCTCCAGCTCCTAATTCTCTGTGGCTCAAATGAACGATGATGTTGGGCTTTTGCGATCATGGTGTTAACATTTGCTTGTCAAAACGCCCCTTTATTTGGATGGTGTTGCTGATTCGCATACCACTAGCGGGCTGTACCCGCTGGATTTTCTCTGTCACAGAGTGGGCATCTTCTACTTCTCCGTGTGTGTACAGATCTTGGTTTCTTGGTGTGGTTCCCTTCCCACCTCAAGGACACAGCCTCTGAAACCAAGCAGCAGACTCTTTGGGCTGGGGCAGACGGGGTTAGTCGGTACTTCACAGCGTCGCTGTGGTCATACTGATGGACGTGTTTATCCAGCTTGCACTAACAGAGCAGAAAATGGTAACGCAAATGGAAAGAGTTTGGTTTGCCTTTCCAAAGCCTGCCAGCTGCGATGATTTGGCAGCACAAAAGGTCATTCTGAAGCAGGAAAAGAGCTAGCCCTGTAACTACCAATATTTTAGGAACAGAAGAAGCTGGATGGACACAGAACCATTGGGGTGGAAATAGACAATAGGGGAGAAAAAAAAAATCAAGCAACTTCTAGGACACTGCCTGGCATCAGAGAGCTGTAATGCAATAGGTGTGCAACCTTGAGCAACGGTGTTGTAACCTGCTTGCTTTGGCACTCTCTTCCAAGGGCTCTTGACTTTTAGCTAAATAGGAGAGAAATGCCAATTCAAATAAAAAAGTTACAGCATTATAGGCTGTTTTTCTAAGATAAAGTAAGGTGAATTGGGAGGGTTTTCCAGGATGGTAGTCCCTTTCAGCAAAAGATTTCCAAATAATGTTTACAGATGGAGAAACTGAGACAAGTTCAACAGCTTGCCCGGAGCCACTGTGTGACAGTGAATTAATGGAACACGGGTGTTCTTGCTCCCAGCTTCCTTTTGGTAACCACAAAGGTACAGCACTTTCTGAAGTGACAGAGATGATGAATTCATGGGGAGTTCTGTACAGTTTAACTAGTGGGTCAGACAAGGTGCAGGTCCAAGGGAGCGGAACTTTTGGAAGAAGTTGCCAAAAATCTTTCCATTTGCTGGTTACTTTCACACAAGAACGTTTGGTTGGATAAAGATAGAGGTTAGCTTGTGGTCAGGTGAAGGACTTGGGGGCAGAGGAGCCCTTCTAAAGGAGCAGTGACGTCTAAAATCCAGAGTTCAGTCGGCTGAAGGGGGGTTTGTGAGTGCACCTATAGTTACAGGCATTGCTGCTTCTCTCTTGCGCTGAGACCCCTGTGAAAAGCGCCATCCCCTTGCCCGTTCATGAAGTGTAGATGTTTCGGGAGGTGTTGGGCATCTGTTCAGTACCTGAGATGAGTCTGAGCTGGGAATCATTGCTGAGAGCCTCATCACCTGGTGGGGTTGTGGTGTCGGATCGATACCTCCTGACCCCGCTACGGGCAACCTGTGCGCCGCCAACTCGTGTTTCTGCACCGGAGCATGCGGGGTGCGTGTGCGCTCTGGTGTTCCATCCTTTGCCTTATTGATCTGGGGAAGTGTTTATGCTGTTGCTAAAGACAGTCTTGCAGGGACAGGCTGTACACCACTGGCTGCCGTGCCACTGGAGATCTATGAAGACCTTTGATTGTGCCAGTTGGCTGCTGCTGGGCAGGATTGAGAAAGCCGCGCTCCGTTAATGGACTTTAAATTGGTGTGTGGAACTTCAGCGCTTAACAGGAGCCGCGTGGTGGAAGAGTGGCCCCACAGACTAAAACGTTTGGTTTCTTTTCTCGCTTGTAGCTCTACTTGATTTAAAGAGTGAAATCAGGTAAACGCTGTCCTCCCTCTGTTACAGCATCTGACATTGAAAACAAGTGTCCTTGAAGACTCTACTTGTGTATGGTTCACCTCAACCAAGTTTACTCTTTTTTTGCATTGCACCTTTAGACAATAAACCTAAATTTACCATTTTTTTCCTTACTCTTTTTGCTTCCAGGCATAATTGTGTTGTCTTTGAGTTCACAAACTCCCATCAGCACTTCGAGCTGAAGGCCATAGTCCTGTGGAGTAGTCTTTGCTTGCAGGGCAGCGAGCTGTCAGACAGTTGTGTGCTCCTTTCTGAAGTTTACTTTAGCTTTTAAGTAACTTCTCTATAAATGCCACTTGCAAAGTGCTTTTGGTCCATTTATTTTGTTTAGTAGATTGGTTTTGACTATGGCTAAACTGAAATCCTAGCTCCAAAGATAGTATCTTGTATCAAATTCTTGTTTAAAATAGAATAAATCCTGCTCGTCTTCTGGTATTTATACATCAGGGCTCTGGTTTCATAAGCAGTGAAATGGGTGGAGAGTCACCTGACAATCCACTTGCATCGACTGAAAGCCAAATTTTTGGAAGTAGCTCAGCTGTTACGCCTGGTATTAAACCCGGCAGAGACTTTAGCCCTTAGCACCTGATGCTGTTTGGACTTCCCAGTAAATAGTCTCAATAAATTATTGAGGTGCTTAAGAAGAACTAATCAGCTACTAAAGTAATTTTGGCAGAATGCCTCGGTGTTAGTCTGGATGGTGGTGTGCTGAGTGTGCCCAGCCTGGCACCGCCACGGGCTGCCTGCATAGAAACCAGTCGTAGCGTGATTGCGCGGAGAACCAAAGGCAATAGAGGATCCTTTCGAGCTTGTTCTGCATTTAAAAAAAAAATCCCTTTCGAGTCCAGCTGTTTGTGGTTGGGAGACCACACCGTGGGGCATTGATCTAGTAAAATTCGAAGTGCCGCTGTAATTTTATGCCCAAATGTGTGCCCAGCAGTGCAAGTGTGAGTTAACATCCGCAAGGCTGAGGCGTTCACTGCTGTGTCCGACACTGGTCCAGCTGCCTCATGCAGGATCTCTCCTTCGCTGGCTCGATTCCCTCCCGTTGGGGCTGCTGCTGGAGCTGCCGGCTCCTGCTCTTGCTCTGCTGCCCGTGCTCCCAGTTGCCATGGTGCTGCTGAGGTTTGTGTGGAGGGCCTCTTGCGTGGGTTTGCACCTCGCAGCCCAGGAGGCCGTTAATGACGCTGGAATTGCGTGCTGCTTGCCGAGACCTTTTCCTTTGCCTGGGATCAGTTGCCTTTGGCTCAACGGAGCGATGCTGCAAGCCGTGGACATAAAGCTGTGCTTCTTCTTGGAGCTCTTGCCAAAACAGAGGACTTTGTTCCTTTTTATCCCAACGACTGCCAGGGAGTGATGGTGTGATTTGTATTTTGAGCTTCATCCACCTGGAGTGAAAATTTGAATTTCCTGCTGTATCTGTTGAAAAAGAGGAAGCCTGTGCAGGCAGCTCGAGGCTTGTCGAGCGTGAGACTCCTGAAGTCGAGTGCAGAGTACCTGGGGAGGGTCAGAGGGGATGGGGTATGTCGAGGAGCCCCAGGAGCAAAGTGGTTTTGAATGTAGTACCTGAGTGTGTGATCCAGAGGAGCTCAGGGAGCTTTAAATCATCCGATTCCCTCCCCTAACAACAGCTGTGGTGTTGCTCGGGAACTTGGAAGGAGCAGCAGTGGTTTGGTACTTGCGTCTGCGCGTAGGGTCCAATGTCAAATGCTTACGGCATGGCAGGTGAAAAGCCAGATGTGTAGTTTAGGAGAAGAAAGCAAGTGTTTGGGTACTTAGAAGCTGCATCCGTTGCAGCAGCTGGTACTTGGCTGTTTGAGAGGAATCCAAGCGGCTTGTGCTAATTTGGGCTCTGTAGTTTTGGAGCCAAAGTTACTGCTTCAGGCTAAAGACCTGCCTGAGGCTGCTCAGAATCTGCCTTAGCACTGGAGTGGAGTTATTTAGCCGGGGAGTAGGCAGAGGGCTGGCTTTGGTTTTTGTGCTGCATCCTTGATTTCGTTTCCTGCAATCCTTAGCCCCAATCCTTTGTCAGAGCTGAGTCGAGTTGCCTGTTTATTTTTTTGCTTTGTAGGCTGAAGCACTGATTTCTGGCTGTGCCTGTGTTCAAGCCGACTGTTCTGTCTCTTTAAAATCGCAGGCAAAAATTGTCTTTGAATAAGTCCAGATTGCTGCCTCCCCGCGCCTATTACCCAAGACATGGGGAACCGTCTCCTCCAGCTGCAGAATTCTGCGTGCCTGGTTGAGCTACACACGTGCTTGCACTTTCTCTCTGCCTTTTTGTGAAATAGGTTGCAAAGGCAGATCTAAAACCGGAGCAGATCTTAGGGGTCCTTCAGCTGGCTGCAGCCTTCCCACCCAGATCAGATTCGCGTTCACATCGGCGCTTGCACGTTTACAGAACATAAAGCCCCAATTGATGAGGAGAGCTGCCCCCTCTCCACACCCTTCACAGGCCTAATCTGGAGGGGAAAGAAAAGAAAACACCTACCCAGAGCAATCCTTTCTCTGTGTGTGTCTGTGTATGTGCTGCGGTCTGCTCCAGGCTGCCTTGCAAACACGCCAGCAAATGCATCACTGCCTTTGGAAGCAGCGGCTACGTCACCGATAGCGCTGGGCATGGCACAGTGCTGGGATCAATGCGGGCTCCTAGCTGCCATGTGCGTCAGGTACGTGTCCGTCACCAATGCTTTTTTTTTTTTCCCCTCGGAGGCTGGAAGGGCAGGGAAGCGCTCAGGCTTTCCTTTTGTCTAGCAGCAGGCCCGGGCTCTGGAGAGGGGGATGGTCTCGTGCGGTATTTGGGTTCTGAGCGTGTTTGGGAGCTGAGCTGCGTGGAGAGGGGG
>WEIS01027366.1:7578-24883 GCA_013389965.1 Todus mexicanus
AAGTTTTTTCTCCTATTTAAGTGGAACCTCCTGTGTTCTAGATTACACCTTTTGCTCTTTGTCCTGTCATTGGATGCCATTGAGAAGAACCTGGCTCCATCCTCCTGACACTCACCCTTTACGTATTTATAAACATTAATGAGGTCACTCCTCAGTCTCCTTTTCTCCAAGCTAAAGAGACCCAGCTCCCTCAGACTTCATCTTTGTGGCTCTGTGCTGGACTCTCTCTCAGAAGTGAAAGAAGGGCTCAAAATAAGGTGATTTTCTTTTTTGCTGAAATCAAAGCATGCATGCCAGATTTAACTGCTGTAGGCTACTGAATCAATCTGTTTCCATCCTTTTGGTGATGTGTTTTGAGGTAGGAGTTGCATTTATTTTGAAAAAAAAATTGTGGTAGCTTGCCTATTGCTAAGTGCATTTAACCATAAACTTCAACATATATAAGATTATTCTTATGTTAAGGATGAATCATAGAAATCTTCTTAGCAGTATTAATAGTCAAATGCTAAAAGTATCTCTTTATCCTTCATCACCACTAAAAAGAAATTTTGAAATCTACAACTCAAAAAATTAATCCTCACCTATGGTAACTTGCAGTACTTTTAAGCTAATGCTTTTTAAAAAATTAACCACAGCGTATACAGATAACAGTTTTGGGGAGACTTGACTAAATGTTTCCTGATATTCCAGACCGATAATGAAACGTGTCCTGTAATTCTGAGTGGTTTTGGCAGATGAGAAGAAGTGATTGAAAACTTTCGCAAGAGATTTTTCAAGATCAATGAGGGTTGGCTGCACTGTGCAATGTATGAGCTGGGCAATTAGCTGGAAGAAAATATTAATTCACATTTTCCATTAATTTGTAGACAGACTCATGTCTCCAGAATTTAGCATTAGCATTATCAGCTGCAAACAATGCACGGTGGAAGTTCAAACCATTTGACTGTAGTACATTTTTCAGATGATCCTAAGGTAGTTTCATCCCTGTCTTGAAAACAATCAGGCAAATGAGGAATTATTCCCATTTCAACAGTGCAGCAATGAGTAACTCTGGGGGAGACATGCACTTTCATGGTTTGAGGCACAAGAGAAAAAATATTCCCCTTTCAATAAAGTGTTTAATTGTTCTCTTCTTTCAGTTGAGAGGTAATGTATTGTTGGCAGCACACAGCGCCTTTGTTCTGACAAGATCTATCACTTCTGTATGTGGGTGGATTTGCCGGGTATGGCTTCTGTGTGAGCTTAGGTTTCTCAATCAGCATTAGCTAAGATTGCCTTTAAATGAAGGCAAGTCATTAGCAGATGCCCAGCCATGGTGTGAATTGGATCAACTTGTTGATCCATCTGAAAGCCAACCACTGTGATGGAGGCTGCGTTCAGGTCAGCAGCTCCTGGGCTCAGTTTGATGCAGGAGGGAGGGCAGCTTATAAAGCAGCAGCGTTTTCATGAGCGGTTACATTTAAGTGATCTCTCTAAGTGACATTAGGCATTACCTGAGTTTTTGATTATTGGCTAGCTGCTGAAACTCTTTGTTTTCTGGCACATCAACAGCTTTACTGACCCCTGCCTACTCATGTAGCCATTCATTCCAGTACATAAAAAGTCTTTTCTTCTTCATAGGAAGGTGCCCATTGACCTGATGCTGGAGCGTCACCAGTTACAACTAAAATCCACACAGAGACAGAATTCATTACAAGCTCGTGAAGGGTACTTAGTTTCAGTTCTGTAGTGAATGCCTTGTCTGCTCTGCATGCCTTATATCTTGGGTGGCTAGTTCTCAGGCAGTGTCCTATATCTGCCAGTACTTAGTCTGTGATAAATATATTGGATAGGTGCATGTTTAGATAGCAGCACTTAAGCGAGGTAAGCCTAGCTGTAACCCTTCAGGCAAAATTGAACTTATCTGGAAATGCATTTTACATATATCACTTTTCATTTTGCAGAGTTTCTTTTAAAGCTCGCCTGGACCTTTCCCTAAGCAGAAAGGAGCTGCTTTAGCTGTATGTTGCCATTGCAGAGCTCTAAAACTTTTTCACCATCTGCAGCAGCTCACCACCCAGTAGTGGTGATTCGCTGTAAGAGCTCGTGTTCAGCTGCATGCATAGGCTACTGACCCTGAAGGACAATACCAGAAAGCACTGGGAAAACCTTCGCCGAGAAACTGGGATGCCCCATCATGGGGACTTGGCTCACTGCTGTGTTTTCAAAGTGAGTTTTACAGTGCTCTCTTAGTCTTCAGGGTTAGACATGGGGATGTTCATGAGTGAAGAGCACTCCCTGTCTGCATACACAACTTCTGCATCACCTTCCAGAGGCTGTTGTCCTCATCTGGTGTTTCCTCACCTCTCGTCAGGTAGAGAGGGAAATGCTCAACGTAATACCTCCTGTATACTCGTAGAGCAAATCAATTAAATAAAAGACACCACTTTACAATCTCTAGGGATTAAAGAATAAGACAAAAACCAGCCACAGGCTCTTAAAATGTACACCAGAAGATGATCCTGCCAATCCTGTGTACAGGATTGGACTGCTGGCGAAGTCTCTTGCTTTTGGTCCTTGCATGTTCTGTTACTTAAAACATCAGGAGTAGCGGTAGACTGTATTACAGGTCTCTGGTGGTCTCTAAATCTGTTTACTGTAGTATGTAGCATTTGGAGAGAAAGAATGAAGGACTGGATCATCCCTAACAAAATTCCAAAGCTCAAATTGTGAATTATTTTATATTTTAGGGCAGATAGTGCCACTATCCAGAATCACAGGATCACATGACCCATGGGCATATAGTTTAACATTTTTTTGCCCATGAGACCTGCAGCGCAGGTAGCTACGGCAGACAAAAGGGACTTGTGAGCCCTAGCTGACAGATGGAGAAATTGTAGCACCAAGCGAGTAATTTGTGGAGGGCCTAGTGGCAGCCTGGCATCAGTACGGTGAAACGGCCTGAGGCTACCGTAATGCTGCTTCTAAGCTGCCGGACTAACGTGGTTTAACAGTGAGGACATGAAGTACCTTTCAAGATTTAGATAATGTTTTCCTTCTACTCAAGCTTTTGCACTGAATTACCCTACCTAGACCAGAAGCTGAAGTTAAGGCACACATAAAAACTACATGCCATATGTCCGTAAACTTTGGGAATTGTGTGTTGTGAGTGTTCTCTATCTGTGCAGGGGAAAACAAACTGAGCTGGTCTGTCATGCTTCCCCCTTGTTTCTTGTGTGTTTTTCTACATCTAGCTAGAGTTGGAGTGTAAGGTTGAGGCTGCCAAAAAGATACTTCTGTAGTGTCATTGTATTTTCTTTTACTCTGAAGAGCCTTCTGCTGAAGTCACCCTGAAGACAAGCTGCATGTGGTTTTGAACCTGTTCTGGTGCTGAAGCTGCAGGAGAGATCTGTGTCATGAAATCTGAGTTTATTTTCCTTTCCATGATATTCAGATGTACTAGAGACAATATTCTGATTGTGACAGTTGTGAATCATGGGGGAATTTAAGCAAAAGCTTAGGAATTTTTGAACCTTCTTCAGTGGCATTTCTGCTTGTCCACCGCAAACTATGATTTCAAAGTAGTGCTTGATTGTGTGTGCAGTCTGTAAAAGGCCTTTTCTGTGCTAAAATCACATGTAGGACTCCTAGTTAGAATGATCTTCTCAATTCAGGGCTATATAATTTTCCCTCTTCCTTCTTTTTCGTTCCTCCTTCCTTCTCCCTGGCTCCGAAACAAGCACATTCCTACAGCACTTGGAAATGCACGTCTAGTGAGAGAGTCTTGCTGCCGCTTCTCTTTGACAGTTTGATGTGATGATGTGCCAACCCTGCATAGCTTGTAAGCGCTTCTAGACACCACATCCCAGTGCTGTCAATCTAGCAATATTTATTAACATTAAAATTTAATTTGAAAATATTTTGAAGTAGTGAAGTGGGAGGGAGAGTGAGTTACAGAGCAATTGCTTTCTTTTGTTGATGGTGGTGGTGGTGGTGTGTCTGTTCAAGCTGTGTGCATTTGTGGCAGTGGTTTTTTCCTATGTATAAGTATTTCTGTTTAAAAACAGTGTTTTTTAAAGTACGCTTGTGTCTCTGGTCTAACTTTCACATTACATATATGAAAAAACAAGAGAACATATACAAGGAGCAGTCTGTATGCTGTACACTGTCTGCCTCACAGTTATTGCGTCCTGTAGAAAGAGGCTGTTTGACTACAGCAGTGTTGTAATTTCATTTTTTAGTTTTCAGTTACACATTTCTGGAGTCTCTCTGAGCACTGCTGTTACCTGGTGGCGCCAATATTTCATCAAGTTTAGACAAGCAGTCTACCTGGACTTAGGCCCAGAGAAGCTGCTGTGGCTGAACATGATCCCCTGAGCCTGGGAATCCAAGCCTCGTAGCATCACCATTCCCAAGGGAATCGACAGAAAACTGCCTTCCGGCCTCCCCTCCTGCTTTTTTAATTTTCTGGGTTGTTTTTATGTATTATCGCCTTATCCTGATGGGTAGCATACCTCACCATGAGTAAAACCTGGTGTTAGTTTGTTGATAATTAGGAGAAAAGATTCCTTTTAACCTAGACTGAGAACAGGAGCAGTGAAGAGCAAAAGCAGAGACAGTGCGAGAAGTTACTCTGACATCTCTTGATTGCTGCTTACAAATGAAGTGACAAGTTACTAAACAAAATAACAAAAGATGTTGCAGCACAAGTGTTGGGGGGGGGGNGCATAACTGGAGTTTGATTCTGTTGCAGTATAGGTTCAAAGCCTCACACTTCCAAGCTTGCCTGGAAGTGCTAAGTGTCATTAGAAATCAATCTTTTTGCTTTATTTTTATTACATTACCGAGCATTGTTATTTGGGCCATATAGATCGCGAGTTTGTTTCATGGGTCTTGTCAGTACTGCATGGCTGCATATTGTCTGTACTTCATAGATAGTGTAGGCAAAATTGAGCATTCCAAAGGAATAATAAAATCTCTCCAGCAGGGTATGTATGTGAAAATCATCAAACTATCCTGAAGCATTGCAGAAGTTAGAAATATGAGTTCAGACCCTGCAAAGCGTGGACTAACAGAAGAAGATGTAGCAAAGGACTGGGCAATAATGAAGAGATTTGGTTTACACCCTTCAGATAGAGTACATACATATAATTTACACTGTGTTTTTCTGTGTTCAGACATGGCTTTGCCATTTAGGATGATAAAACTGACAGTCAACTTTTAAATGACCATTTTATGTTAGATATCAGCATGTTAGTGTACAGAAGCGTGCTACGGAGTCTCCATCTGGGAGGTGGTTAAATAAATAAATAAATAGCCTGCTGTAAATTTGTTCAGATCGCCATTTTCATGGCTTTTTGATTTCCAGAAACATGATCAAGATCAAATCAGTTACCTTGCTGAATAACATCTATCCAAAACCACTGCAGTTTCCACCACGTGCAAGGGGAAAGGACTGTCTTCACTTTCTGGGAATCTTTTTTGCAGCAGTTTCCGATGTCCTGTTGCCATCACTAACCTGCTTCTTCTGTAAACCNTTGTGTATTTTAATTCTGTTCTTGTGTGTTTCACTTGAATCAGTTTCATTCTGTTGGAAAAGCTGTGTTATGTAAACATTGTATAGTATTTTAGCTGCAGAATGTTATGGTGGATTTTTTTATTTAGGAAGTCGTTTGGAGTTTTTTCTTTTTATGATTTCAGGGTGAATATTAGTGTTCAGTGTTAATTACATTTAATTGCATTTCCTGTGTGTTTTATTTTTAATTTACACCTGCATGTCTTTATTTTCATCAGGAATTGTAAATTTTTCTTATTTTTGTTAAAAAAAGCATGGAGTTGGCAGTCAGACACAAGCCCACCTTAATGTAGTGAAATAATTATCTTTAAATTCCGCTAAATGTGGGGAATATGTAGTTTCTGCTTAATGATCAAAAGCTGTTTCTTCATGTTGTGTTGGATTGTGTGACCTTGTTAGTCTTTTTCTTTTGTAAGTTTAAAAAATTAAGATGGGGAAAAGTAATTAAAAGCTGCTTCTTTCTTCCTAATTTTAGCTTATATGCCCAGGTCGATAGGCAGGCAGAACATGTTAATTACTCTGACAGCTACATATATTTTTTCTGTTGTTATCTTTTACTGCTCATGTTTACCTAACTTATGTGTTATATTATTACTTGTAGAGAGGCTTTTTTTCCTTGATATCTTAAGAAACAGTGTGGAAAAAATTGCCTTCAACTATTTTTTGTTTTTCTGTTATTCTAACAGTTTGTCTGACTTACTTCTCTAAACACAAGCTGTTTACCCTGGGAGGTACTACAGTGGCTGAGGAACTTGTAAAGCTCTGGGTTCATGAATGTGAAGACTGAACAGATAAAGCTGCTCAGATTTACTTATTTAAATCTAGTGATTAATAAACATCTGAAATACAGATGTCATTACTGAAAATTCATTATTCTTTTCTCTGTGTAAGGAACTATAAGGTCTGCTGTAGCAGACAGTACAGGTATTGTATTGCAGTTCACGTCTTCCGGGCTAATTGTCTGCTCCAGGTTTAACATTCCTGGTATTTCTGAGGTTTGGGGTGGTGGTGGTGGTGGTTTTTTTTTTTTTAAAAAAAAAAAGGCATGGAAAAAATCATATCAGATCTTTTTAAACCTCAAAAGCTTGAAAGTGCAATCATGTGCTATAATCACATGAAGGTTATTTTTTTCCAGTCACCAGCAAGGAGGAGGGTTACTGTTCTTGCTAGAGAAAGTTCGTTCCAATTTTTTGGTAGTTGAGAATGCCTGAGAAGTGAAGCTGAAGTGGTTTTCTTGCATTGTGGCAGTACTTGGGAGCCACAGGCTTCAGGTTTCTGTTGTCTGAATTGTAGGAATCTCCTGCCCCTGACACTGTGCAGCAGTTTGCAAAATAACAGAGAGCAGCAGAGGCTTTTACCAGTGCAAGAACTTTCTCAGCTCACTGCTCAGTGGCAAATGAGTTTGAGAACCTGTGTCGTGAGTCTCACCGTGGTGTCTCGTGGATTTCCCACTATCCGGAGTTGGTGATCCTGGTGGGAGTTAGTGGCCCTCGGCATCTCGCCTGCTTTGGAAACAAGAGGCTCTTCTGCTAGTTTGCCACCATCCTTCTTGCAGTAAGACAAGTTCTCCTACAGCTGCATTGCTGAAGAGAATGTACAATTCCAACAGAGTGGGGCTCAGGTCCTTCTTGGGTCTGGGAGCCAGGAGCTAGGGATTTTGGGGCTGGTGGTGGTGTCTATCACCTTGGATAAGCCATTGAACTTTCTGTGTCTTTCTCCACCTTCAACACAGATATTTATCTACCTTGCAGATGCGTTGGTTGAGATTAATGAGATGTTTGTAAAGCACTTTGAAGATGAAAAGCACTATAAAAATGCTAAGTATTATTATGTATGAGCTCTTGAGTGCATAATGGCTGTTTGCCTGCCAGTATTTAAAGCAATTTGTTACGCACGGAGTATGTAAGGCACTGTATGAAGTCAGGTTCTAGTCTCCGTATAAGACAAGTCACTCATATGTTGTGTTCAGCAGTTCAGGTCACACCACTGGTCTTTGATGTTATCTAGAGTGAAAAAAGACTAGATTTTTTTTAAAGGAACCGTTTCAAAACTTTAAAATTAGATTGTTATTGTAATAAGGGCTTCTTCTCAGTCATTTCTTAGCCTCTTTGTATGTCTTGGGTGTTTGCCAAGTTTCCCAGGTCTTCTACCTTCCTCTGTTTTTCCTAATGCTTCTGTCCTTTCTTATGCTTCTGTCTGAACTGCCATAACTTCTCTTTCCCTGACCTTTCCCTCTGTCTGCAGTTGTCACCAAAGCTCCTGTTCTTTGTGCTGCTTCTGCTCGGTGACTCTTGTCACGTTGCACAGGTTTCCTCAGCGCTTTGTCTGCCAGTCCTTCACTTTGGTCATTCCTGCACCTGAGCTTCCCCTGCACTCCCGCCCCAAGAAGTCTCCTCATGCTGGGTGCTTTTTGCTGGCCAGTGCTGCCCAGTATGGTGCTCCTCAGGATGCTCCTCTGATAAGTGTCAGAGTGAACTGCGTGTTGAACAGGCAAAAATATCCACAGAAGGGGCAGTGCTGCTCTGTGTTTAAGAGGAGCCCTGCCTACCTGTGACCTGTTGGTTCAGTAAGCCTCAAGCTTCTTGAGCATGGGTGTTTCTAAATGTCCTCCAGTGTCGATGTGGGCTGCTATGTAGGGAGCTAGAACAAATTGATCGTCCTTTGTAGAAAGTATTTTCATGGTCTTTAGATGTGGCCATCAAATTCCCTGGTTTCCTTGAATCACAAGTTGAAAACAGCTGTCTTATTTATTGTGTACCAGCAAGGTATATTCTGTCCAGCTTGGATAATAAAATACTCATTTTGGCCCCAGTCTTGGCTTACTGCATCAGGTTAAGATGTGAAATAAACAAAATGCCCCATCTTAAATAGATTCGCGCTTATATGTATATTTAAGTGCCATCCCCTTCACTTTATAAGGTGTGTCACTTAACCACAATAGTAAATAGGAGTGAAATTTGAGAGATCAGGCATGAAAACTTGTACACCACAGAATAAGGTGGTATAGTTCATTGACTGTAATTTTGGCAGGCAAATGTAGTATGCAGGTATGTGTAGTATGTGGGTATTTAGTATGAGAAGCAGTGTCAGAATTCTCTATTTTATTTTAGTTAATTGCATCATCTTGCTATGTTTTTTAAATGATCTAGGAGAAATAATTTCAGGTAGTATTTACAAGCTGAACTGTTCATTGGCACAGGGCTATATCTGTACGATACCTGGCTGTTCCTCAGACGTAGTTGCTACAGACATTCCTAGATAAGGGAAGTTTTAATTACTATTTTTTTAATTTCTTTAAGATAGATCATATTAAAAACTTTGAGTGGAAAGCAATCTGAAAATGTTTCATGGCATAGAAAGAGTGTATGGAAAATTAGTTTGTTTATTTTGTTAAATAACTTATTCCCTGGTGAGCTCTCCTTTTAGAGCTGTTGTCCTTTCCAAATCTGTAGTTATCTTTCCCTTCTTAATTTCTCAACAAAGAAGAAAATGTTGGAAACCAAGCGTTCAACAAACTGCCCTGCTGCATGAAAGCCTTAGAAAAGGGGAATAAAGGGCTCTTCAGAGCTCCTCAGAGGTCTTTTGGCAGGCATACTCTGTAGCGTGCAGCCTGAGAAAACTTTCATGAGTGTTTTTGAAAGTTGCACTGTTCTCTTTTGAATTTGGATGATAAATAACTGGCCACTCTAACCAGCTGTATAAAGTCTCCAACTTTCACATTTGAAAGATGTTTACTTTCAGGTATTTGTGGTTAAAATACCCATTTAAAACTATGTTTCAATTTCAAATCAAGCTCATTTTGAACCATGAAGGACTCCTGCAGTGATGAACACAATATAAATTTACACATCGATACTTACAGCATATCAGATGCTTTCTGAAGGAACATGTACATGTCTCAGATTATCTGTTTCATGTTTTGTTGTACATAAACAGAAATTAGGTCCTGCCTTATGTATTTTTTAAATTATGAATGTCAACAGACATGGCATAACATTGAAAGAAAATGGCAAAGAAATTGTTTATTTCTCACATAAATTCCAGCTGTTCAGTCTCAGGTTTTCTGATAGACACGTGTGAAGATAGAGTTGGAAAAAAAAAAAAAAGCAACATTGAGCTCCTGATCTCCTTCCACAGGTTGTAAAAATGTGGTGCTTTATGTAGTAGCTGGTGCTTTCACTGCAGATCTGCTTGTATGTTGCTTGGGTTCATAGCTCTTGAATGTGCCTGTAAACTCATACAGAGTTGTTAAGTTGAGGTCCTTCTCCGCTGGACAAAGTGGGTAGTCATCTTACAAAGATGTCCTGGTTTGACACCGAGATGAGTTGTTGCTCACAGAGATTTCTGGAGGTCTGAGAATTGAGTCATGCTCCTGTATAGTGGGTGAAATGGTAAGCAGTGGTGGGGCTTCATTTCGTTGTCAAGTGCTTTCTGAGCTAACACCTGTGAGGTGACTTGTCAGGTCGCACCTCTCTGACCTATTTCAGATTGTTCTGCACTGATTATTATTATCATACTTCTTATGGCTCATGACAGAAATTTAAAGTAAATGGGTGTTCTTTAAATAAATAAATAAAGTGGTGATATTTGTCTGGGTTTATAAGGGTTTAGTCATGTTCTGGCATACTCTGCTAATTCAGCAGAAGCTCAGCTCATGAGAAGAGCTTTCTTCTGGGACAGCTTAAATCAGTTGCTCAGAAAGATCAAGTTGTGCCTGCAAGAACTGTTTTGCTAACGTAGCTCTGTCCTGGCAGTTTTCTGAGTGATACCATTATATTGTCTAAGAGTTTTGTGTTGCAGAGTACTCTCCTTAAAGTTTTTTGGCAAAACTTTAATTGCAGAGCAACCCAAAGACTGCAAGGGAAGTGATTGTTTTTAAAACCTACTTGATAAAGACAGTCTTGCATTTGTCTATTTGGGGTCTGTTTTGTAGAAATAATTCCTTTGTAAAAACTGTTTTACAAAATCAGGTCTAGAGTAAGGCAGCTGGTAAACAAACTTCAGCAGCTTTTGCTGCAACAGTGTCCTCAGCTGTGGGAACCAGGTGGAGGTTGCAGAAGGGTTGGTGGGAGGTTGTCAGCTGGAAGTTCAGCCAGCTGAAAATAATCTGGCAGGGATAAAGGCACTGGTTCTCTCCTATCCTGTCTGATGCAACAAGTGGTGATGATGGGCTCCCAACCACTGCACCAGGAGCAGGCATGATGGACATGTCTCAGCTATGATTTTGTCAATACACGTAGCTTCTGTTATCACATCTTTCATACATTATAGTGCCAAAGCTTCTCACTCAGAATTTTTCCATGTGTTGGACCAAAGTCTTCCGTGAGACCAGATACGAAGTTGAGTGCAGAAGGTGCCTGGTTCTGTGGCTGGGCTTCTGCAGAATGTTGTGGAAGAACCAGCACTCACTCCAGCATTGAGACTTTTATACTGTCTCTGTCCAGCTCTCTTTTGTAGTAATCAGAATAATTTATAGTGCATCATGAATCACATCTGGATATAGGTATAATCAACAACTTCACTGACCTGATTTTTTAATTAGAAAAATAATGCCTTTGCAGCTGAAATCATCAGTAAAATCGAGACATCAGCGTTTCCCTGTGCAGATCTGCAGGTTTAGTAAAGCAGTGCCAAGATGTCGGCACTGTCATCCGATTTACGAGGGGCTCCAGGATCACTGGCCTTTCTTGATAGCCCTGATGTGTACTTCTTGCCACACACATGGCTTTTCTACTAACCCATTTTTTTATGTGTGCTTTCAGCCCTCCTTATGAGGAGTGCAGTATGTGCGTGCACCTTAAGTGACACATATACAGCTATGCAGCCTATTCTTCTAGTCTTGTTAAATTTTATTTAGTAGTAAAAATGTCCCTTTATCAAATTGAATAGAAAGCCTTTTCAAAACTCTTTCTTTTTATGCCATTAATATCTTTACAGATTTTGTCTCTTGTGTCAGTTCTGCCTCCAGAGCTCTTACTATCTAATCAAAGTACAAAATAAGTAAATACATGAGCGAGCTGTGTTCTAGTTGGAAATTTTTATCACTTGCAAGCAACTGGCTCCTGTCAGAGCAACTGGGAAATCCAGCTGTGGGCTCAGGTTACTGCCCACACCAGTCTCTCTCCAGTGTGCAGTACTATTGCAGATCTGGATATTTAAACCACAAACCTGTAACAACAGCAGCAAAAAAAGAGAGTTAAGGTGGATATTTGACAAATCGCAGAAGACAATCTAAAAGCTCTGTATTGAGTTTGCAAATTAGTAATTGGTTAAGTGGGTGTCCCGTGGGGAATTTCACGGATTACTGCCCAACTTTCTAGGCAAGGTAGCTAAGCCTGTTCTGACGAAATGCCTGTTGTGTCTAGATGGCAAGTTAGATCATCTTCATCTTGTGCAAAGCAAAACATTTATTGCTTCTTACGGATTTACTGTCTGTGCAGAAAAGGGCTGTGTAAACCCTTTTCAGTATAGAAAAAGGAGTTGGAGACCTAATTTCATGCAAAGACCCTTTGCTTACTCTGTCTTAGAAAATCAGAGGGTCGAATAGTCCAATAAGCTGTACAAAGTGAGTGAATAGCCTGCTGAAGATCATTTAGAAATTAAATATTCTATTTCTTTTAAGTTGGCCCGTGTGGGGAGTGGCTGTCGTGGGCCTTGTTGTACCTGTCCTTGAAGCACATTATGCAGAAGGGACGCGTTCTGTGGCTGACTGATGCCAGCAAAGTGCGCATCAGTAGAAGTGACAGAGTGTGAGGTCAAGATTTGGAAGTGAGAGTCACTGCCTAAAGTGCAACTGGGCTGCATGATTGTCTCTCTAAGAATTAAGCAGCTGCTGTGATTTGTGACTGGTTGTCTTTGTTTCAACAAGATGAGTGCAGCTTGCAGTTTCTTCAGGAAATCTCCCGTAGCAGTAACTGGGGTGTTGACTATGGGATATGGGATAGTCAGGGCTCCCAGCTAGCTCTTGGGATCCAAATGCAATGTTTTTCTCACTGGAAAGCAAAAGGTCAGATGGACAGCGCTGGAGCCAGTCCCCAAAGACATGCTTTAGAAACTCAGAGATGTTGAATGTCAGTTGTCTCAGCTCCTCCTGATGTGCATTACTTGGGACAGGATGCAGGGGAAATGAGCGTGCCTGATACTGACCTGCATGTGGGCTGGCACATGATGAAATACTCCTAACTTCTCCTCCATGTTCCTGACACCTAGAAAAGGTGGGTTTGTACCATGGCAGCACTTTTGTGTTTGAAGCGATCTTGATTGCTTCTTGTTTTTGAGCCTAGTAATATATTTATTGAATAAATGAGTCTGAATGTTTGGTACCTGGTCATTCTGTTACTTTCTCCCTGTTTTGTACTTATGTTCTTTCCCTTTAGCATATATTAGAACAGCTCCCATTTCCACGAAAGCACTACGTAACTTAAAAACTACCATTTTATTTGCAATATGCTGTATGTGAAATGGGCTGTAGGTGATGATTACGTGCCTTGAGAATAGGGCCCGTAATTTTGATGCGTTTTATAAACAATTGGCAATAAATGACCTGGTCCTGTGTCCTTTGCCTTCACTGGGAGTTTTCCGACAAGTGTATTTACGCCAGAGCAGTCGGGCTGCCAGCGCAGTGTCAGCGGGCAGCACGCCTTTGCATTCAGCACAGTTGTATGTCCCCGTGCCAAGAACGAATTTTGCCGATTCAAATTTGCTCCGTTTGTCAACACACAGCTCCCATTGAACTTCGCGGGACGAGAATCATTCTTGGCACAGGGCCGCGGGCAGCCGGGGGAACGCTGCCGGCCCCGGCTGCCAGAGGAGCAGCGCCCAGCCTTGGCTCCCAGCTTTGCAAGGCTCACGTCTCCTATGCCCTGAGTCTGCTGCTGTTTGACTAGTGGGAAGAGGCGGTGATAAAAAGAGGTTTTTCCTAGGTTAGTTTTCAAGGGTTTTTTTCTTTTTCTTTTTTTTTTTTTCCTTTTTTATTGTGGCTGTCTGGATGATTAATGTGAATAGGAAGATACTGTTGACCCATTTAAATCATGTTAGACGACATCCATTGCTCATCTGCATAATGAAATACACACTGAACATTACAACCTCAGTATAAGAGCCAGTGAACTACAAAAATAATATTTTACTCATTTAGATTATGAAGTAAAATATAGGACATTAGTACTAATCATAGTATTAAATTTTAAGCCATGCAAATTGTAATTGTCAGTGAAAAAGAACTATAAGTTGAAAAGGCTATTAGCATTTCAGCTTTAACAGTTAATTTGAGTGATTTTTTATTTTTTTTTCTGGTGTGCAGCTTAGAATAGCCTATAGGCAAAAGATTTAATAGTAAGTGCAGGAGTGTTTGTTTTATATCATTATTTAATTTCAATTGGTAAAGAAATGTTAGAAATATTAATTTGCGGTATTAAAATATATTACTGTTTTATATTACAAAGAGTAAACTGTGATCTTTACTTGGATAAAATCAAATCTAAAAGGCAAATTATTGGCAATAGAGAGCTGAAATAATTTTAAACACTTATTTAAGTGCCAAAGCCTTTAAAAATACAGATTTCATCAAATAGAAACATCGTTTTCAGCATTTTAAACTAAACACAAATTTTAAAAGTACTGACTTTAGGCTGTCAGGTTTCTATGGTTACCTATCTTTCCAGCAGTTTGGTGAAATGTGTAAATAGGCCTGTGAGTCACTTGTAATTATTTGTTTTTTGTTTGTTATAGTTGTAATTCTGTGTTCAGTTTGAGTCTAATATAGTTCACACCACATGCTTTGGTTTTATGTATATTTTAGTACGTGTGATTGACAGTGATTGAGCATTTCTTATGGAGTGCTTGTTTTTTTTTTGTCATAAGTGATGTATGTTGGTACTTCTCAAAATGTAAACAACTTCTTCCTGTATCACTGTTTGATGAACAGGGACTTCTATGATGAGAAAGAGGGCTTTGTAAGTGTTAAGCAAGGAGATAAGTGAAAGATACTTTAAAAAAAATAATTTAAAGCATTATACCATACTGTTCCAAATTTGATCAATGATCCTATCATTATCATTCATTCAGTGATCCAAATGTCACAAATTTATGAATAAGCTTCCAAGTTACATATTACTAACACGTAGGGGGGACTGGCAGGTTTAAAAATAATGTTTTAATAAGGATGCTACAAGTTATCTGCAGCAAGCTCTTGATTGGAACATCGTCTTCCTTGTGCAGAGCATCTTCTTGGGGGAAAAAAAAAAAAAAAGAAGAGGAAAAAAAGCTTATTTTCACCACCACAGTAGTTTGATAAAAACTGCTGCACCTTTCTGGCCATATATTTTGAAGTCTGGGTTATTGGATGTAATTCCCTCACTTTTAACTCTGGTGAAGGACACACATACATGTTTTCTCAGTAAAGACTCACTGTCCTAACTTAACTGGTATTTTCATGTGAAAACAGGACAATAGAAGTAATTAACAACATTTAATACAAGGCAAGAAACACTGCTACCTGTCAGTTTTACTAAATGAGCAGTAATGTGATGTTGTTTTATTAAGCTATTTATCTCCAAATTGGTAGCAGTGTACACTTCTTTTTTTTAATTCTGAGGTAAGACTGGCTTACGATTCAGAAATCAGCTTGTATTCTTAGAGATTCGTCTGTAGGTGTATTGAAAATAATTATTGCAATAAGCTTTACGTTTTGTGTGGGAAAAAGACCCCTGGCCTCCCATTCTCTTCCTGCATCTCAAGCTATGCAGAAAATCCTGATGCAATGTTCAGGAGCACTCCTAAATTTTCTGTGCAAAGATGTCTCATTTCAGCAGCCTTGCTCATCCACTGAAAGAGTTGCTGTGAGAAATGGGGTTTTTGGTGGTGATTCAGACATAGTTTTTCCATTTCAGGTGGAAATTTAAGAGGTTAAAGTAGGATTTATTTTTAACATTTAATACAGTTATCAAGCATGTGTATAGGACATAAACATGCCAGCTGAAAAACAGTTGTTCCACAAAGCACCTGAAAAGATTTTATCGCAGTAGGATTCAATGAAATGTTAAAGCTGTGGGTGGGTGCATATTAACAAGAAGATTCAGTATTGTGCATGTATGTAAGGACTATTTGAAAAGCTTATTCTTTTAATCTGAAACAACTGCTATTTTATAAACTGAGTAACTTGTTCCAACAGTTGTTACTTCCCTACAAAATCAAAATAATGAATACAGAAATCATCCTTTCAAGCAAAAGTCATTTCTCTGATCTTTTAAAAAAACTAAAAATAGATAGAAAGTGATCAAAAGACATTTAAATATGCGAACCTGAGCAGATATGTTTCTCATTCTAATTTATTCACTTTATGATAAATTAATTTGCTCAATTTGGGAATGCAGTAACATAAGAGGAATGTTTCTCCTGCCGGTCACAGAAGTTGAAACTTGCCAGATGCTGTGATCTGGAGCCTAAATTCCCCTGATATTAAATGTGTGTGAAACTCTTAATATTGCTCTGTCCAGCTTTTGTACCTGACTCATTTCATTTTGCTGTGATACTGCTTTAGGCAACACTTTCTATTTTCTGCTTGTATTACTCGATCAGAGAGAGAACATGTAGCAGAAACAACACCGGGCTGGAAGGCTCTGTTGGGGAACTGCAATGCCCTGTACCCAAAGTTAAGCTTGGACAGCCCAGTCCTGTTTTCTGTAAAAGACAATTGCTTTCTTTTGGTATATGAATGAGTATCATTCAGCTATAGTTGCATGGTGCTCTGCTTGTCTTTTTAAAAAATCCCATAATAAAATGGGAAAGTGCTGTTTCACGATACCAGAATTTTACTGTCAGTGAATTTATTTCTCATGCTGACTTGGCGTGACTCCATGTGTGTGTATACACAAACTGCTCAATTGGTCGAAGGGGTTTTTAAGGATATAAAATTATTTTTTTCTTTTCTTCTTGTTTGTTAAAGTTGCTCTGTCGCTTGCTGCTGATAAAAGGTGGCACTGAGCCAGCTTCCTGAAGGAGCTATGGGGAGGGTCATGGCTTGTCATGACCTGGGCACTGTTACTTGAATGTTGTTATTATTGGGATGAAGTACCCTTAGGCTGTCCTCCTTCCTGTAAATAGAAGAGGTTCTGATTCTCTGTGGTTTCCCAGTTTACCAACTTGTAGAGCAGCTATTTTGTTGGCCCTAAGTTTGACTGAATAATGAATCAGAAGAACGGCACTGTTCCAGAAGGCACTGATTCATCATTTCAGTGTGCTGCTCTAGACATAACAAGTAAAACCAAACAAGAATATATTTCCCTATAGTTTATAAATTTACACCCCATTGAAGAACTCATTTTTATTGACATATGGCAAACAAATTGTCCCGTTCCACACTCCGTGAAGTAGGAGCAAAATTGTAATGAGCAGGGAGCATAACTAGTCGTGAGGATCAAACTGGACTATTTCAGTGTCAGGGAGGAGTCCCAGTGGTGTTGGCAGAGGGACTGACTCTGCTGCCTTGGCATTGGTCGGTGTTTGGCCATTGCTTTGCTTTATTGCCTCTTACGAGAGTAACAAGGAGAGCAATTCTGTTAATGCCTTTATTAACTAAACAAATTCTGTCGTTAATTTCAACAATTAAAACAATGACAATTAGAATGTAATGTTTGCAAGACATTGCCTGTTTTTGGGGTTGTCAGGGTACAGTCGTAAGCCTGCTGTTGTGGAGATTTTCACCAACATGTTGCTGTTGTAACTGAAGGCACATCTATCCTGATGAATATT
>WEIS01027369.1:0-17944 GCA_013389965.1 Todus mexicanus
GGAATATTTCTGTGTAATAGTTCAGTTGTGGGAAGAGGGGGCAAGGCACAAAGGTGATGGGATTTGCTGTAGAAATATGCTGTGCATGCTCTTGAATTTCATTCCAGGGAGGATGAAGCTTATGTTGTCTTCTGCTTACAGAAGAGCCAAGGAAGAGCGTAGAGAGGAAGGAAGGGGAGAGATTATTCTCATGCAGAGTTTCTCTGAGTTACCCAACTAAAACCCCTGCCAGTGTGATTCAGGTCTTTCTCCAAGCCAGTGGAGCAGGCACTGACTGCAGACGTGACTACCCCGGGGGACTCACACCTTCAGGCAGAGATGGAAATGAGGGCAGGAGAATCCATCATGAACTCTCTCTCCTCTCATAGGCAGGAACTTTCTCTGATTAGCTTTTGTGGCTGCAGCACTCCCCTCTCTTACATAGGACAGTGACCAGGGGTGGAATGGAGATGGACCTGGGACATGGGGTGGAAGAACTGCTTCAGGCCCTGGACACAAAACCTGGAGAACAGAAGCAGAGAAATGCAGACTGGGAAGCTCACCAGGGATTTCAGCTAGCACAGAATATCCTGGGACAAGGAAAGAAAAATGTCTCTGCAGCCCAGCCTATGCTCACAGCTTGTGGGGAGAGAAAAGATGGAGATGGATGTGCCTGCAAGGCTGGATTTCCCATGCCACAGCCTGAGCTGGAGAGGCACTCAGTCGGTCCTGGTCCTACTCACCATGGAAAAACACTCTACCTCACCTTAAATGATGCTTGGTGTTCAGGTGTTGTGAAATCAAAGCAAATTATAACCTTGCTTGCTGGGCCAGGGAGATTTAGAGTCAGGTTTTTCTCGTCAGCTGGACAAAATCTTGAAGGTTGTGTAAGAAGCCCTCCCCTGTCACTCTGGCCACAGTGACATTAATTGTGTGTAACAAGAGAGGAGGTGGGTAGACTGCAACAAGAAACAATGTTGCCTGGGTCTAGCTGGAACGGGGCCTTACAAGGGCTTGGCAAACACAGCTCCCACAGAGCAATAAACTTGGTCTCTTTGCAATACAAGTGGCTATTTGCATTTCACTTGTAAGGAAGAAGCTGAAGATGCGTGATCACCATGATGGGAAGAGATGTGGCTGACAGCACTGCTGTTTGACAGCCTTGGCCCATCCTTAGCTGAGACACAATGCCAGAATAACCAGCGGACAAAAGCATCTCAAATCTCTATCACTGTAAGAACAACAGAATGACTACAGTGGATTGAGGGTGTCCCCTTCTTTTATGCACACACAGGCACATATCCTATGTGCTACCATCATGCAAAAACCCTTCTCTGCCCTTGTATGGTGCTGATATGGAACTTACTGGAGATGTAGGATGGGGTCATCCAGTTCAGCCATATGACGATTACCTCTATGGTCCACATGGCTAGAATCAGCTTTCAGACCATGAATTTGAATAAAGCCTCACTGGTACTATGAGGTGGCTGTGAATAGGACTTCTGTTCCTGATTTTGAAGGTCCCACTCAAAACTACATACGAAGTGATGAAACCAGTGACTTCAGTAAAATGATTGCATATGTTCTGTCCCATTCCCAGAGAAAAAAACACAAGAGCAAAAGAGCAACCCAGATGAGTTAGCTGAGGTGAAGACTTGAGGATAGATTGTACTGGACAGCAAAGGAGACTAAATCATTCTCCATGCTTGTCAGTTGTGAGTCATTGCCAAGTAGTAGGAAATAATCTCTCTACTGCTTCACCTGTGTTCTCTGGCAAGAATAGAACTGAGATGGTTGAGCATGTGATTTTTCTCAACTTACGAACAAATATGTCCCTGACACATGGTCATGTACCTGAGACTTCTTCTGCTAACAGGCTAACACTGCTCTTCGAAACTGGATCAGACAGACATGAGTGACCAGGATGAGGTGCTCACCTGTCTTCACAAATAACTTGTGTGGTAATGTTAGGTGACACATTCCCAGCCAAGCAGACTTGCAGAGCAGATTTTTGAATGACTCTTTTTAAACAAACTGTCTGGCAGTCATAAGAAAACAAAACACACATTCCAGCCTCCTCTGAGAAGTATTCTGAAAAAGACAGCAGTTACTTTACTTGGCCTAAAAAATGACCACAGTATATAATCTAAAGGATGTTTGAGATGAACCCTTTATCCTCTAATTTTCCATTGCACATACTCCAATGCCTACTTCTATTGATCTGACATGCAGAAAACCAAGAGAGCTAAAAGAGAAGGAATTGGTACATGTAGCAGCATGGCAGGTGTGGTCTACCTTGAGGGTGATCAGATGGCCACAGCCAAAAACTAGGGCATACGTGTTTGCCAGGAGGGATTTCGGAATGGACGCTGCATCCTAAGTAAAGCCAAGTAATGAGATGAGCGCACAATCTGTCGTTGTCCGCAGTGTTTCCTTCTTCTAAGGGCAGCTCTCTCTAAAAACCCTAATCTTAAAAACACCAGCCCAAATTCTCAGATAACATCACACAATCCCAGAGTGGTGGGGGTGAGATGGGACCTCTGGAGCTCATCCAGACCAGACACATTGCTCTCTGCTAGAGATGTTGAAAGGCAACTAGTATTTGAGCTAAAATTTCTCATTTATACTAACTCTGGTGTGTTTGCATGCATATGAACTCAGGGAAATTTCCATTCAACCATTTTAGAGATAGTTCTTTCACATATTTAAGCATTTTTCTGACTGCTCTGAACATGTATTGGCATACTACAGAGGGTTTATTTTAAAAATTCAGGCTTGTTTTGGAAGCATCATTAATAAACACAACTGTACTCAGTAGACTTGGTTGCAAAATAGGAAGTTACAGATGCTTATAAATTATTTGTGGCACCTCATGAGAATTATGAATTTGAAAAGTATTTATCAGGGCACAT
Source organism: Todus mexicanus (assembly GCA_013389965.1). Lineage (NCBI taxonomy): Eukaryota > Metazoa > Chordata > Aves > Coraciiformes > Todidae > Todus > Todus mexicanus. The sequence continues at coordinate 2,892 of WEIS01027369.1, forward strand.
AAGAGAAGGAAAGCGGGATGAGAGTACTAGTATCTGTTGTTATTGTTGCTGTTAGCAGTTAGCCACGCCATCTGAATCCTCACAAAAAGTAGGACAACACCAAAAAACCCCAAATATTAGGACATTTAAGCACTCCACACCGCCTGGAACATTCAGCAGGCGGTATTGCATGTACTCAGCACGCTGAGATGCACTGGACAGAAGAACCTGGAATGTTTAAGGGGGAAGCAACGGCTACTAGATGAGGGTGTGCCTGAAATATTCATCAGGATCTGATCATTTAATGTTTTCCTCAGGAAAACAAGTCCCAAATCTTCTACTCTACAAAATGAAGAGAAAAGAAAACCCAAAACATAGTAGGGAAACTAATCCATAGGGTTTAATCTACTCTCCTTATCACTAACAGCAGAATGTCTCCTTGACCATCTTCTGCATCAACTTGATTCTTGCAGAACAGACTTTTGCATACCCAGAGTCCCAAATTTGGCTTCAAGCAGTCTCCTTATGTTACTACTCACACCACATCCAGACACCATTAAGCAGAAGGATTTGAGGACGCTTTTTACACAAAAGCCATTTTATTGACTTTGACAGTCTTGTAAATGTTCAGATTTTGCTGAAAATGTTATTTTCCAAAAAAGAAAAAACATTCTGAAAAAAAATTTCTGTCCAGTGTTATGTTCATGATCCTGACCTGCTAGTTCCTACCAGATTGAATCCTTGTTCTCCTGTGTCCACAAGCCCAGGTCTCTGTCAAGACGAGGGCAGTGGTCTACAAAGGCAGCATTGCTTCCTCACATCATTTATTTAGCCAATGGTTCTTTTTGAATGGCCTACCATCCATCTTCCTTTCTCATAGGACATGGGCTCTTTGAATATTACCTACTCACATCTCCACTTGGCATTTTTGTGAAACCTCTGAGGCTGTCCACCATTTTTCAGGCGTCATGGGAAGTCGTGGCTAAAGTTAACACAATGAAATGGAGAAAACTCAATAACAACTAAGTGTTATTAAGCAGGCATTCTTTATTGCAGCATCGGACAGCATGGGGGCATAGCTCCTCCTAACACCTGTGCCGATCAAAAGCACTAGAACTCTATCAAATTATTACATACATATTCATAATATTTCCCAGACTTCACATACATATGCATTAAATGCTAAGAAATCATTAACATAATCTCCGCCCCTACATCGCATGCGCAATAATGGTGGTCTCTGAGTCCCCTCTGGTGGTCTCCTGATGAAGGCCTGAAGTCTTCTTCAGGGTGTACTTTTCACCTTTGGTGAAAAAACCTGAGTCTTCATGCCTCATTAACTGCAGAGCTGGTCTAGGCTGGTTTTCAGGTTTCTAAAGTGCTGTTATCTACTCTACAGGGTTAGGATGACCCTATGGGCCTCCTCCTTAATGCAGCTGTGCTTGCTATCTCAAGTTGTACCATCCTAAATCGATCCCCTCTTCTTCCAGATCTCAAGTTGTACTATCCTAAATCAACTAGAAGGGGCCACCACCACTGGATTGTCCCAAAGCTTTTCCCATCATGAGGCCAGATCTTGCTACTCAGTCATGTCTCCACCTTTTGCTTGTAGGATGATTGTGCTGTTCATGGCTGTACGGTGAGGACTGTCTTATTTTCTGTGGCTGGAGATACTTCTCTTGCAAGGTGCACGTGGCCATCCCTTTGGTGAGGCTTAAAAAGAAAAACCCCAGGTAATTCCTGGGCAAATTTTCTTTTAGATAAGCCTTCAGAAACATTTTCTTTCTGGTTCTTTTTTTTTGGAAGGAGCACCTTGGATACTTCTACGAGTATAAAACCTCACCTATTCACTTTTGCCCCCTGCTCCCCTTGCTTTTGTGGTGCCTGGGGCTTGCTGGCAAGAGCCCATGGCTACGGGTCGCCTTGTGGGCTGGCGGATGACACGGGCGAGCGTGAAAACACAGTTCCTTGGGGCTTCTCTTTGCTATTTTTCAAAACTCGGGCAGGGTGCCTGGATTCCACCTGGGGCCACAGGGCCCAAGGCAAGGGCACAGCAGCACGGACGGGAGGGGGCAGTGAGATCTCAGCCCTGCGCTCGATTCCAGAGTGTGTGTGGCTGTGTGTGAAGGTGACCAAAACCGAGAGAGACTCCCCCGAAGCCGGGGCCGCAGCTCCCCCGGGGCCGTGGGGGCGCCGCTGCCCGGAACGCCGCTGCCCGGGGAACCGTTTCCAGCCGGGCCGGGCCGGGCCGGAGCCGCGGCGCGTCGGTTGCCGGGGCCGGGCCGGGCTATCCCGAGGGGCGGCCGCGGAATGGCCCGGGCGGTGAAAGCGCTGAAGACCCTGAGGAATCACTGGAAGAAAACCACGTTCGGAGTCTGCCTGCTGAGCTGGGGCGGGAGTTGGCTCTATGGGAAGCACTGGTAACTACCGGCTGGGGCCGGGCCGGGCCGGGGGAGCGGGGCCGCCATGTGGCCGGGGCAGCGCTGCCGAGCTCGGCTCGGGGGCCTTGGGGGGGGCTCCTCCTCCNTCGGGAGCCTTGGGGGTGGCTCCTCCTCCCCCTGCAGCAGCCGAGAGCTGTGGGGGGCTCGGAGCCTTCTTGGTGCTCCCCACCCTGTGAGCCCACCGCTGCTTCTGGCGGTGGTTTTAAAGCAGAGGGTGGCTTCAGTCATTTGGGGGCTCTGTTGGGCGAGGAGAAAGGTTTCTAACTTAAAAAAAAATAAAAATAAAAAATACCGTCGGCCAAGTGCATATCATCAGGTGCTGGTCTCTTCTCGTAGGCCAGTAATGATAGAACCAGAGGCAATGGCCTGAAGCCCCACTGGGGGAGGTTTAGGCGGGACATTAGAGTTTTTTCTCTGGAGGAGTTGCCTAACATTGGAACAGGCTGCCTAGGGAGGGGGTTGAGTCGCCATCCCTTGAACTGTTTGAAGGGCGTGTAGATGAGGTGCTTAGGGGATATGTCTTAGGGGTGGTAAAGATTAAAGGTTGGACTGGATGATCTTTTAGGTTTTTTCCAACCTAAGTGATACTGTGATCATCTTGCTCACTTTTAACCAATATAAGGATGAACGAAACCAGAGGCCCTACACCTGCAAATGGTGCCAGTGGTACCAGGCTGATGGGAAGCCACCTTCACACACACTTCACACGTGTGGGTGGCCATCACAGTATGGTGACCATGTGCCTGTGGGTTTTCCCACCTCCTTTTTTTGTCTTTTACTGATACCACACACCTCATGAGCGATGCCAGATTCCTCTTGCACAAGCACCTGTGCCTTTCTGGATTGTGTACTTCACGGTGTGCGTTGCCCTCCTGTTGTCACCCAGCGGGCTGGAAGGAGCCCATCAACTGCTGCAGCAACAGGAGTACTGCTGACATAAGTCGTGCCTGACAGGGTGTCGTTTTCACCGTTTACCTGTGGGGCCAATGTTCTTTAAAGTAAGCAAAATCCTTGTTCGTAAGTTTTAGATAGCTTGGCTTATTTATTAATCCCTGTCCTTCAAGATTATGGTTAATACGCTTGACTAAAACGCAGGTGTAGCCAAATTATTTTAACAAATGGTTACCTTTAGTGCTGCTGTTTATTCTGTCACTGTCTTAATGTCTTTTTAATTGTTAAGTCGTGATTTTAGCAGTGGTTTTTTTCTGCTAACGTTAAAATGCTGCCAGAGCCTCAACGGAAAACTTAGGAAAAAATAAATCTGTTTGTGTTGTTTGTTATACTTTCCGTCTTGATTTCATTTCACCCAGGGACTTTTGCGTTAAATCAGTCTTTGTTTTGAATGGTACATCTGCTTCAGTTGCTTACTTCCTACCTGAAGCACTGAGGCTTGGTTGATTGCAAGGTAAGCAGCTTAAAAACCTCTCCCTCTTTGTAATGGCTGATTGTAGAGCAAACCGTGGTAGGATGGAGAATAAGTGTTTGAAAGTGGTGGTAATGAGGTCGTGGTTTCACATACACACCTACATGGACTAACAAACAGAAAAGAAATACATAGTCTACTGCTGTGTTGTAAGGAGAAGTATTTGTGCTAAATAGGCTGGGATTTTTTGATGCTTTCCTGTAATGTCAGTGGATCCTTGAGCTTGCATTCCTCTCTTTCCTCTGACGACATGAACTTCGAATTCGAATAAAACAGCAAAATGTAAATGCGAAATTATTTGAAGTTTTGTCATTCTAGATACCAAAGAGTAAACTTAACATACAAAATGAGGAGGAAGAAATTGCTCGGTGGCATTCATACGAGGGGCTGGCTGGTGGGGCTAGGCAGCTTCTGACCTTCCCAGGTGCCCCACTTGCATCAGTGGCCAATTTACTGGTATCTGGTTGCCGCAGATACTAATGACAGCTGAGTGCATGTCAGGCCTGGGTACTATAGAGATCTACTGAAATAGAGCATTAAGAGAGAAGACTTTATCTCCTCCTTGTGCATGTGGAGAGTGGGCATTTAGGGAGGCTTAGGAGCAGCATCAGGCACAACCAGTCTCCCCTTTATGTCGGTTGTTGCTGGGAATTCACGTGTCCCTGTACAGTTGGTTTAAGCTGTACTGGTTTCCTGCACAGTACCTGTGAGAAGATGTTGTGATCATGGAGAACATCAAGTGTACTGTAGGTGATACGGTGTTGAATAAGGAGGAAGATATGAAGAGCAAACAAACAAAAAATGAAACTTTCAGTATCTACATTTCAGTGGTTGGGGGTTATTTACACCAAGTATAGGCACAGTGCTTTAACCCAGATGGCACAGTGAGAAAAGAAATGTTTATACATCCCATTCTTCGATCTCCCCTTTTATCTGTAAGGGAAAATACAGCAGTTCCTTGCCCAATAGAGGAAATGCAAGGTAAGAAATCCTGTGATGAGAAACAGCTCAGTGTGACTTTGATGTAGACCGAAGCACAGCTGTTAAGTACTGCTTGCAGAGATTTAAATACCGTTTGGAAAAAGTGATGACTGTTTAGCCATTTATGTGTGGAGGATTGTTTTAGCCAGGGAATGGATAAATGACAAAAGAACCTGACAGCAAGAGCGTAAAAATTCAAAGGTGGTCTCAGCAGCCCTTTTGCGGTACTCTGCGCACAGTGTCCTGCTGAATGGCAGGGAATAGGCCAGGACCCCTCTCTGTGCTTTGTTTTGCCTCCAAGTGTGGTAATGGCTTTTGGCGATGTCTTCTTTTGTACGTTCCCTCTTCCCAGTTTCTTTGTGTATGTACCAGTTATGCTGGGGAGCACAAGAGATGTCTTTTGCCCCATGCACGCACTGCACCAGGCAACGCTTGAAGAGGTTAATGAGGGAACCACATATGGGCTCTGTTGGTCGTGAGGCTTGCTGTTATTGACATCAGGGGCTAAATGATTATGCATGAGGCATACTTGGCTAGACTTATATCTGCCCTTTTAGAACAGATTAAAAGCTTAGCAAAGTCTGGTGCTTCGGTTTCTGGCATCGCTGGAGTTTCTGATGAAGGGGCTTGCTTTAGCACAATATCACTTCAGATTAGCCTCTGACTTCTTGGAATTAGCTCTCTGGGATGTTGCTCATTTATTTACAGCTGAAGAAAATTTTTGCTTCCCTATCCTGCATCCCTCTTCTTGGCCTTTCCATCCTTGTGGATTTTCTAAGGCATTTCTCTTGCCAGGAGAAGATCATTTCCTCTTTTGACTTCTCAAGGTTCATCTTTTGGATGCAGAGACGATAATGCCAGCATTAAGTGGAGCTATTGTAAGTAACAACCTGTCCTTCAAATAGATGGCAGCTCTTCTAGAGTCAGTCTCTACGTGCTCATAGCAACAGAAGAGCTCTGGAGTACTTCCTTAGGACTTTGGAGGGTGCTACTTGGACAAATATGGACAAGAACAATGTTACCTTTTCCAGACTTGTTCCCCGTGCCTCTTCCCTGCCTGAAAGTGGACCTGGATGTCCCCCTCCTGCACCTTGCAAACTGTGTTGCAGTGTCCACTGGGAACGCACTTGTGCTCCGTGGTCTACAGTGAGAAGAGGGGCACTGGAGTGTGATGGTTCATCAGCAAGTTAGTCTAAAGGTTGTGGATGACAGTAACCATAAAGGTCAAGGAGCTTCTTAGCCTAGTCGTGTATGATATGTTCTTCACGCAGCATTTGGTTTCTGGATCAGTGCATAAGCCTTTCATCTTCGGAGGTGTTTGTTCAAATACTGACCGTTTTAAAGTAAGGGGCTTTTGATTGAACGAGAAGAGTAAAGAGGCAACCTTGTGCTGATTCTCCCTCCCTCATTTGTGATTCTAATTATGTAATATAACAGAAGGTGCCTCTTAAAGAGAGACATCCATCAGGAGGTGGCAAAGATTTCTCAGGTGTGAAATGATAGGCATTATGTGTGGCTGAATTACTGTTAACTAAAACCCTAGTGCTGTTCTTACAAAACCTTAGTGAGTATTCAGATTCCTTTCTTTCTCATAGAAGAATGTTTTAAAAATCCATTGTCTTGCATTTAGGATAGCAAATACCTTTGTAGTGTTGGAGAAGTAAGAAGATAACTCAGTGTTGTCACATGTGAGATCATCTCCCTTTAATTCCTCTGGATTGCAGGAATTTATTTATTATCATCACTTCAATCTATAGCGTGTCATACTACAGGTATGAGGGGGCACTGAATTTAATGTACTAGATCGAAGCAGATTGTCAGATACGTGCTTGTACACTGTAACATACTTCTGTTTAACATACAAATGTGAGATTGATTACGGGTAAAGATAGCATATGAGTGTTTTAAAATTTCCACCAATTTTGGAATCCCCTCTCACCTTTATGTCGTTGGTCACCTTTCCTGAATTGAGCTGCTGCTGTTCCAGGTGGCACAGCGAGTCACTAGATAGGTCAAATAAGCAGAAATTTCATCTGGCATGATGGACATCAGCTTAACTGATTGTCAGATTTTGCCAGACTGTTGCAGTGGTGTCACTGGCTAAGTGATCATCACTTTGTCAGGATGGGGACCCTTGATACTGTCCTAAGACAGTGGAGTCATCAGATACTCAGTTTTACTCTGTGTATGTTAAAGTATTGACTTCCTCTGTAGAAAATGCTGGCAAGGCATCTGGGCCTTTGACAGCTTGCCAGTAATCTGAGTGTTATTGTTATCTATAATTTGAATGTTAGTCTCTGCGTGTTTGCCAACTGGGACCACTATTTGTCACCTTTCTGCATATACTTCCCAAGGGACTGACTTTATTTCATCAAAACTTTGTCGAAAGAACAAAGTATAAATTCTGGGTCTTGGTTAAAGCTGATGAAAACTAAGATTTGTCTTTTATGCTTTTCCAAAGCCAAGCTGGAAGTAAATGCTAATACCCAGCAAAGAGGGTGTTGTGCTCTTGCTATATTAGAAGCAACCAAAAAGCTCTCTCCTAAGATGAAATCTGTTTTAGGGGTTCTGTTTTAGCTCTTGAGGAGTGATCCTATATGCACAGCTTCGATCAAGTTTCTCCTCACAAAACTCATTTTGATGCGGGCACTGAATTGGAGAGTTTTAAGGCTTCTTCTTGCTTGAATAATAATAGAATTAATAGAATCCTAGAATCATTTAACAGAATCCTAGAATTGTTTTGGTTGAAACAGACCTTTAATATCGACGAGTCCAACCGTTAACCCAGCACTGCCAAGTCCACCAGTAAACCATGTCTCTCAGCACCACATCTACTCATCTTTCAAATCCCTCCAGGGATGGTGACTCAACCACTTCTCTGGACAGCCAGTTCCGGTGCTTTACAACCCTTTCTGTGAAGAAATTTCTCCTGATATTGAACCTAAACCTCCCCTGGCACAACTTCATGCTATATTCCTCTAATAGTCTTGGATTTAATACTCATAACTCTTTTTGAAATGGGCTCTTACACCCAATCTTCTTTATATGTTTGTAGTACAGTGACTTTTAAGGGAGTTGCTGTAAGATGAAGGCTTACTCTTGCCGCAGCTGTGGACCTCAAACAGCTTCTTCAATTTGAGTTTACTGTCTTCCTCTTGCGTTCATTGCTACCATGGCTGACCTTTCTTCGTGAGAACTGTCTTTACAACCCTGGCCTCTGCTGGCACTTGGGGCAGAGGCTGCAGCCTCAGAGGGAGGAGCATATGTACTGAATTGTGTGGGTCCATGTGTTTACATGTAAGAGGGTTAAATCCTTCTGAAAACCCTGAGGACAGGAGCGATGGCTGCCAGTCCTGCGCTGCGGATGTTGCAGACAGATCCGAACCGCGCTTGTTCAAGTGGCTCATACGGATGTTGTGCTCTCACAGCCCGGTGTGTTCTGGCAGTCTGATGTGGCTGGTGCATGGTGAGCTCTGGATGATTGCTCTTCCTTTCTTTCTGCGCTGGTTCCTTGCTTTGCTGTAAGCCCGCTCTCTTCTCCAAAGAGTCTGCACTGCAGTGTCTACTGGCCTTGCAGGATAGCTGATAGCTTTGTCAAACCAGTCAAAATACTGTCCATGAGTTCAGCTTAGGACACTGTCTTCCTTCCATACCCCACTGCCACTGCTTGTTCCTCTCAGTCTCCTAATTTTTTACTGCTTAAGCAAGTTGGCCCAGTTGTAAGCTGCGCGATGCCCAATTCTCCCAGCAGGAAGGCAGCCATGGCTTAGCCAGCAGATGCAGTACTGCACGTCTGCTTTGCTTTAAGGCAAGAGTCGTGTCTATAAGTCCTTAGGGTAACTGTGAAGTAAAAATTGATTTTTAGTTTGCTGTGGATATGGTGCAAGTTAGAGGAAATCTCTATGTGTTCTTTAAGGCAGAGCAGCAATTTCCCTCAGCCTCCACTTGCTCATGTTCGAGTGTTGTTGGAAAGGCTTTGCTACTACCATAACGTGCAAAAATCAGCAAAATCTTATATTTATTATTAAAGTCTCTTCTCTGGAGGCTGGTACGCAGCCATATTTTGATGACCTAATATGTGCTGAGGGAGACTACTCAAAGAAGTTACCTTTTTGCTATTTTTAACATTTCTCTAGCTATATTTATTAATTGGTATGACCCACGGAGGACTTACAGACCCATTTGTGATACTTCAGGTGTGGCATATGAGATGAGTAAAGGCAAGAGCTGTGATACAGGAGCAAGACTGCTGTTATCACAAATACACCCTTGTGAGTGTGCTTGTGCTTTTTTCCCCTTAAATGTAAAGATAAGCATTGACTTAACATTTTAAGGAAATAGAAGTTCTCCTGTAACCTGGCATGTTTAAGACAAACTTGGGGCGTCTTTAAGCCAAACACAGATGACTTTGAAATATAAGTCCTAGCTGAATCAGTGGGAATTGTGTGAGCACGGCTGGGATGGGAGAGGATTCTGGGCGCTGTGCTGCTGGAGGGGTAAGACAATGCACCTATAAATTACAGGACAGTAAAGAATTGTTCTGGTCTCAGAACCTAAACCTTTCCTTTGATGCCAAAATGATATGTGTCAGAGTAGACTTTTTGTGTTCCCGTAAGTGCTTCAATGCAGCACAAAATAAGCTTAACTGTTGACGTTTAAACTGTCAGGCCTAATTTTTATGGTTAAAACTCCACTGAGCAGAATCAAACTTGCATCCTTTACAGTTGTTTTGAGAGTCTTTGCAGGTTGGAACAGAGAGCACAGTACCTTTAGTATCTTTTGCTTGCAGTAGAAAAGTTGTGCTGGAGTCCATTTTCAAGGTGACTAACACTGCAGAGTAAGGTCATGGGCACCAGGAAAACATGCGGACTGACAACGTGACACAGCTTGACTTGTGAATAACAGAGCATCAATGTGAAGTAAACAGATAACATGGATTTGACTGGAATTTGGTAATAAGGTTAGGACATCAATTCTCAAACACAGCAGCTGTGCAGCCATCATTTGATAGTGGGGTTTTCTTGATGTCCCATAATATTTCACCTCTATGTATTGAAAGTTCAATTGCTCTGTTTGTTCTCTGACCATGTGTAGTCACAGAGGGGAAAAAAGTCCCTGTATGAGTGCTGGTGTCCTCGGCAGCGCAGTGTGGACTCAGCCTGTCGCGCTGTCTTGATTGAACTGGAATTAGCTGTGACAATGTTGTTTAGCTTGCAACACAAAGCTTTGCAGAGGTTGTTATTTTAACTAGTGCGCTTTCGTTATATTACTGCAATCAAAAACAAGTCTGCCTCTCCTCTAAGTAATACTTCAGGTGCTTAATACAAATGACTTATTCCTTTGGTGTTAAGGAGCAAACATTACAGTTAAAAGCATGCCTCTGAGGAAATTTGTTTTAGAAACTCCAGTTACTTGTTATCCTGGTGAGATATTATTCACGTATTTTCTTCTTCCATGCTAGAATTCTTCCTTCGTCTTTTTATTATTACCAGGAATAAATCTGTGGCTTTTTTTTGCTGTAGAGTTATTTTCTCAGAACCCAACCTCATATCTTACCTGAAGTCACCCTAAAGTCACCCTACGTCTCCTTTCATGACATTGCAGCATCTTTAAGTAATGTCGAAAAGAGTGGCTTATATAGCTCCAGAAACAGATAAATACAGTAAGCTCATGGAAATGAATAGGTCACACTTGTATTTGGGTCGAGAGGTCTGACCAAGGCCTTGTCTTCTCTTCTGCCATTTTCACTGCAGTATTTGGCCTGAGGAGCCACGCTTTGTGGCAGGAGTGTGCTGCTTTCCTAGTCATTTGTTTTTCCTGGTTGTCCTTGAATCATTTTAATTGGTGCAGTGTATTCTTTTTGGTATGCTGACTATAATTGGGGGTTTTGTGCTTGAATTTTTTGAGATAATAATATACTGTCATGCCAGGTATTGGCAAGAGCAAGCTGAAGGAGGTTTTTTCTGTTTTAGCGAGGAGGGCAAATATCCTGTATCTAAAGGACAGGTGAGACTTTGGGCACTGCAAAACAGGACTCCTTGCTTTGCCTGCAAGGGCCAATAGGCATTTTTTGATCTGGGGATGAATGGAAGTTTTTTCCTTGCTCGGTATCTCTGTCTCCAGTTTGCCTGCTGACTATACCCTGCCGTCTTGCCAGTGCTGTCTCTCACCAGTGTCAGGCACATGAATATGAATTATTCTGGAATTTATTTCTGAAATGATCGTCAGTGACATATCTAATACTGCGATTTTATTCTTTGTTTTTAAACTTCACTTAGGTAGGTTGAGTGATTGTCATCTCTCTGAGTTACAGCTTTAGGCCATGCTCAGATGCAGGTGGATGGTAGGTGCTGCGTTAACCTGTGTTCGACTTATAAACTGATGGAGAGGGGAATTCACAATTATAATGCACAAAAATTTAGGTCCATGGAAGTTACATTTAAGTCTAAATCCCTTCTCTGTTGCCAGAATGGTAAGTACCTTCAGTGTAAATAACAAGCAGTATTAACATTGAAAAAAACCCCACACCTTATGTCTGGAGTACAGTTATGTAGCAATTTAAAAATAAATCCCAGTGATATAGTGTCTCATAGCTTATGTAATCTCAGCACACTTGGCATACTGGCCTTTGTTTTCTGCTTCTCTTTGCTATAGAAAGGGTGGGGTTTTGCACATGAAGAAAAAAAATATGCATGTCTTGCTTAAATGAGTGTGTTTTATCCTTAAAACGTGTTAAATAGGTCTTAAAGAGCCAGGTGGTTTTTTGTTGTGGGTTTTTTATTTTATTTTAATGCTGTCAAAGCGTGTGTAAAAAGGGTATGTATCTACGTTTTAAAAATGAGCAAATTGTTTTAAACTTGCGCAGCCTCATTTCCACTCTCTTTTCTGTCTCACCTAATAGCGATAACCTGCTACGAAGAGCTGCATGCCAAGAAGCCCAGGTAATACCGTTTAAAGTGATAAAATTAGATTAAAATCTTCCTCTTATCTTGGTTGTGCAGGTCTCCTGAGATTTTCCCAGCGGGCCCTCGCTACGTGACAAGCTTTATAATGATGCCATCTGTGTTCTTTTGCTCAAGTGCCAAAGGGTGGACAGGGCCTGCAGCCGGGGTACTGCGCCTTTTGTGCCCTGGCTGCTGTTATGATGGACAGAGCGGCGTAATCATCGTTGGGGTAATCTTGGTTACTTCAGTAGCCACCCAGACCTCAATTTCTGCTGGTGTAATTGCTCTGTGCCTCTAAAGTTCTGGTAGGGAGATGATTTGCTGATAAGACAGGAGACTGAGATCTCAGATCCACTGCGACGGGTGTAGTCTGGACAGAAACCGTGCAAACTGCTTCGTGTTAGCGCTCAGCTGGAGAGACCTTGCCCTTGTCTGTTCGATCCCAACTGATCTTATCGAGGGTGTGAAGTGTGAGGACTGACCTAGCACTTTTGAGACCCATGTACTGGGAACTTAACGGAGACAACCCTTTTGCTGATCACTGCCAAGAAAGATAGCGTTCAGAGATAGTTATTCTCCGAGTATACTGACTACTGCATGTTGTAGTCTGTGGCCCATACGGGCAACCAGCAATGAGCCAATTCCCATACTGTAGAATTCCCATGCAGAAATCTTATCCTTAATAAGCAATCTCTCAGGGGCACGAGTGCTGCTGCCCATAGATGACATCGCTGTACAGATACTCCTTACGGGCTCTGGTTACCTTGGTGGTGTGCTGTAGGATTTTAAGAGTCTTTCTACCTCCCACAAATTAAGTTTGTTCTAAACCTGCTTCTCCGTGCCAGATCTTAGAGATTTTGCAGGGTGCAACATTGCTCCTATTGTTACTATGTGCTGGGAGAAACGGTGAAAATTATTTTTCTCATTAAAGAATTTTCCTTAAGACTACCCTGCTTCTGTGGTACACCTGAATAATCCTAATTTTAGCCTGCCTGCTGTTGAAGGAAAAATATTCACAGCAACTTGATTTGGGCAATGGAACTTCATACCAGAGTAGATGTAAGGGAGCTCAAGTCTCATGAAAGAATAGGAAAAATCTTTGCCTGAAAGTACTACTTTCATAGATCAGACTTAGAGCTTCAGAATCAAATATGTTTCCAGTTCGTACCATCAATTGTTCTTGATTCTTATGGTTTTTAATATTAATTTTTACTGCCTAAGATCAAAGCAATGGAACACCAAAAATTTCACCAAAATTAGCAGTTAATACTTCAGCATTTTGAAGCATGCCAACCAAATTATTTATATATGTTTAAAGACACTAATGAAATCGTATATAAAAAGTTAAAAGACCTAGGTGTGCTTGCTGTCAAAAAGGTGTAACTGCTAGGAAAACCCTGGTACAAGACGATAGTTCTGATGTGGAAATTCTGGCTTCTTTTTTCTTAATTCCAGTCATTAAGCAGTGGGATCTGCTCTGTTATGGCCTATTCTTTTAAATGAAAGTGCAAAAGCACTGTCACTAGCGCTTCCTACAATTTCAGTGGTTAAAGCGTCTTAAAATATCCTGCAGAAGATACCTGCTTTAGAAAGGAATGAACCAGAAAGCGTAGTAATCAATTCTTGCTGTCATTTTCGTTCTCACTGATGTGTCAGTGCCAAATGCTGCTTGAAAACACAGAGCAATACAGCAGTAAGGCATTAAATGTCTGATACGTTCCTCAGAATAACAACAATCTATAATCGTTTGAAAAATGCTACTTGCGTTTACAGTGCTGTGGAAAAATAGTATTGGGAAAAAATAGAGGTAGACTCACACAAGAAAAAGTCAAGTCAGGGGGGGAGTCTCCTTACTATTTTTACATCAGGTGTTTAAGCTTCTTTCGTCTGTTATAAAACCAAATTGATGAGGCGCCCACCTTCCTGCTAGAGCAGTATTTCGTGTAAAGACTCCACCACGCGTGTCTGAATTTAAATGTCAGTTTATGATGACAGCCTTGGGGTGGCAAATCATCATAGAAAGATTCTATAATGAAGAATCCATTTATCATATTTTAAACCTCTTGCACCTCCTCTGGTGTAAAAGCCAGTGTCGGCTGACTGTGGACTTCCTTTGCAAAAGTGGTCTTGCTAATGGACCTTGTTTTCACGGAACTCTGAGCATGTGTTGAAGAGGTCATGTTTAGCTGGCAAACAACCCACTTTGTGAGGCAGGGATACTTTTCTGTAAAGGAACACAGTTTCTCTGTTAGTATTTATAAAGCATTATAAATCCTTTGTATAAAGATTTTTTCGTAGTTGCAAAATAGTTATTATCATAGGTCCAGAAATGCAATACCTACGGAATGGTTTGGGTTGGAAGGGACCACTACAGATCAGCTAGTCCAGCCCCTCTGCAGTGAGCAGGGACATCTGCAACTAGAGCAGGTTGCTGAGAGTCTCACCAAGCCTGACCTGGAATGCCTCCAGGGATGGGACCTCCTCCAGTGTTCCACCACCCTCATAGTAAAGAGCTTCTTCCTAACATCCAATCTAAATCTACCCTTCTCTAGTTTAAAAATGTTGCTACATGGCCTTGTAAACAGGCCCTAAGTTTGCATTTGACAAGGAAGTTAAAAAGACATTGACTTTCCAAAATTATACCTTCATATATATGTTTAATAACCTTTGTAATGTCTGGGTTTTTAATTGTCTTTCTTTATATTGTGCTCTGAAAAAAAGAATTCTAGAATGTTGCATTATTATTTCTTTATTTCCTGTCTTAAAAATCAGCATTTGCTTTAGAAATGCCCCCATATGTAACATAAATGTCAAAATATATTACATAAAGAAGTGATTATGTCATTACTCATAAATTCTTTGAGGCTTGTTAGGTTGTTTAGAGCAAGCAAATACATCACATTGTACCCCCCAAGCAAATAATTAATTGTTTCTAACAACTGTAACATGCTAGAAGTCCCCTGTATTTCCCAATTCCTGCCCAACAACAATAAAATAAGTTGGTCTGTTTTCCGGCTGATCTTTGAGTAAAGCTTAAGAGCTTTACTCAAAGCTGTTGTTTTTCCCTTCCTTTGAAGATTCCTTTACTGTGAGCAACTTCTCTCATTCTTTTCCTTTCTTGAAGAAGAAATTTGAATGTTTTAAGCAACATAGCCAGCTGTACAGTTCTTTTAATTGATGTTTCCTGAGCAAAGTTGGCAATTAATTATAAATTTAGACAGCTAATGATCACTAAAACATACTGTGCTTTGTGTACAGTGTCCACCTTCTTCAATATAAAAATTC